>SNQN01001457.1:44470-95108 GCA_008642245.1 Bassia scoparia
TAAAAAAAAAAATATTTTAAATTGGTAGTAACAACAAACTTAAACTTGACTAAATGAAAAGCGGACACTAAAGAACGGAGGACAACAATTATGGTGTGAAATTTAGGATGTATATGTTGGCTCATTTACCTATAATTTGGAAAGCAGTGTAGTATGATGTGATTTTAACACCATAAACAAAGAAGAAGCTTTTGTGTTGTTGACATCGAAGCTGAGGTTTCTATATTCTACCATTGGCTAAGGAAACTTCTTTTCATCAATTTGAATAAAGTAATTGATACAAAGGCATTAGAAAAAAGAAGCTATGTAAATTGCATTGGCAAACACAAATTGATTTCAGTGTTTTCATGACAGTAAGTTTACATAGGCAAAGCACTTAGCTTTTACAGGCTTTACTCTTAAAACGTATTCCTAAGGCACTATCCAACAACCCAAGATCCCCACAAATTATAACTTAAGGTTAATGTCTAAGTGTACTTAAGAAAAGAGATAACAATTGAAGGACATTAATTAATTAAGCTTTAATTTCATTGAAAACCTTAGCTTTTCATCTTTTTCTTTTAGAAAAAGTGTTCCAATTGTAATATCTAAGGTGAAATACAAACCTGATGGGAGTGTGGAGAGATATAAATCTAGGTTGGTAGTGTTGGGTAATAGACAAAAACCAGGTGTTGATTATGAAGAAACATTTGCCCCTGTTGCTAAGCTCACTACTGTGAGATCTCTGCTTGCTATTGCTTCCATAGAAGGATGGTACTTAGAACAAATGGATGTTAAAAATGCTTTCCTTCATGGTGATCTACAGGAGACTGTCTACATGAAGCTGCCCCCTGGTTACACTCATGAAGGATGCAGGATGTCTCTGCATGCAGAAGACACAAAGGTTGATGCTGGTGAAGGCAAAGTGTGCAGACTGCTCAAGTCACTGTATGGACTCAAGCAGGCACCCAAGCAATGGTATGCTAAGTTAAAGGAGTCTTTATTAGCTTTTAATCTCAATCAAAGTCTGATTCATCTTTCTTCATAAAAAAGAATCAAGACACAATCACTGTGGTATTAGTCTATGTGGATGATCTTTTGGTTGCAGGGAACAATCAACAAGAGATCACCAGTACTAAAGCTTTCCTTTCCTCTCATTTTCACATGAAGGAATTAGGAAAYATTAGATATTTTTTGGGTCTGGAGATTGATCACACTAAAGCTGGAATATTTGTCTCTCAAGCCAAATATATCCAAGACATTCTGAAACAATATGGGATTCACAAGCTCAGGCCATTAAAGTTGCCCCTTGATAGTCATCAAAAACTGACCCCTGATGTTGGCACTCCACTAGCCAATCTATACATGTATTAGAAGCTGGTAGGGAAGCTCATCTATCTGACACTTACAAGGCCTGACATCACCTATGCAGTTCATGTTCTCAGTACATTCATGCATGCTCCTACATCTGGTCACTATCAAACTACCATTAGAGTACTTAGGTACTTGACTAATTCACCTAATCAAGGTTTGTTACTTGCCTCATCAAGCAAAGCACAACTCAGTGCCTACTGTGACAGTGACTGGGCTAGCTGTGCTCATAGCAGGAAAACTACTTCAGGATTCTGTGTTCTTCTTGGAGATTCTCKTGTGTCTTGGAAGTCCAAAAAGCAGTCAGTGGTGGCTCGTTCTACTGCAGAAGCAGAGGTGAGATCTCTAGCCCTCACCATCTGTGAAGTTATGTGGCTCAGGCAACTGTTGAAAGAACTGGGTCTACAACATATGCATCCCACCAAAATATACTGTGACAACAAAGCAGCTCTTGCTATTGCAGCCAACCTAGTTCACCACGAAAAAACAAAACATGTGGATATTGATTTGCACTTTATTAGAGATCAGGCAGAAAAGGGTGTGATCAATCCCTCTTATGTGTCTAGTAAGGAGCAAGTAGCAGACATCTTCACCAAACAGCTCAATATCAAGCAACAAGCTTATCTTCTGAGCAAGCTAAGCTGGGAATGAAGAACCCACTCACATCTTGAGGGGGAGTAATGAACCAGGCACCTAATGATGCTATATTATTTCTATTAATGTTAATGTTATTTCATTATGCTAATGTAAGCTGCTGTAATATGGTTGCTACCAACTTTTTTGTCCTCTTTCTGTTTGTCTGTTTGTGCATATCATCCTAGGATCATGTGTCCTAGGATGGCCACTGATTTGGTGGGCTGGTGACAGAAGCCCAATGCCTAACAGATTTAGGATTGTATAAATACTCTTGTGCTTTCTGCTTTGCACTCATGAATGAATGAATGAAAGAACAACCGCAACAGCTTTGATCAATATGCATGTTTATCTTACAAATAAGGTTCATATTAGTCATTGATTGTTCAAAGTAGCAAAGTCATCATGGTATCAGAGCCAGGTTCCAATACCTGATTCAAGTTTCATTCTTCCTGTAAGTTACTACTCAGGCTATTTTTCGTTTCTTTTCTGCTTGTAGTAGTTCATTTCATTTCTTTCTGGCTTTGCTATAGAAGTGTGTAGATAAGGTGTTTGTGTTTATGTCAAGTTGAAAGCATTTGTTTAAGTCTTCAAAATAGAGTCCTTCCTTGATCTTGTGATCCTGTATGAAAACCTGATACAAACTTACCCCAAAAGAAATGGAGGCAACCAATCAAACCATAGACCAAACAAGTCCATTGTACCTACATCCCTCGGATGGACCAACCTTAGTTGCTACTAAAAAACTAGAGTGGTCAGGGAATTATAGGGCATGGAAAAGAGATATGGAATTGAGTTTAGCAGCCAAGAGGAAGTTAGGTTTSATTATAGGGGGAGTTAGGAGGGATAAGGATGATGCTGTCAAACAAGAAGCCTGGGATACCTGCAATAGTCTTGTAATCACCTGAATATTGAGAAATGTTTCTGATAGCATAAAGAAATCAGTGATGTTTGTAAGTGATGCACATCACATRTGGAAGCAACTAGAACAAAGATTCCTTGTCTCCAATGGAGCAAGAAAATACAGCCTGAACAAACAGATTTACAGCACCAAACAATCAGGAAAAGTGGTAGCTGAGTACTACATTGAGCTAAAGGTATTGTGGGAAGAACTAGAGTCCTTGATTGACATTCCTCCCATATCAGAGTTGACCAGAGAAACTGTTGCATATGTGAAGGCACAYGAAACTTATCTAGAAGAACAAAAGGGTGTTCAATTCCTGAGTGGTCTTGATGACAGCTATGCTCATCAAAGAAGCAACTACTGTGAATGCCAATTTCCAAATGTTGAGGAGGCATGTCAGGTGATTCATCAGAGGAAAGCCAAAGGGAGATATTCAATCCCAAGAGTGAAGAACAGTCGCTTGTCAGGTGAAACATCCTGTGGTAATTGTGGAAGAGTGGTCACATAGCAAAGTAGTGCTGGAACTGTAATGTATGTGGCAAGGGAGGTCACACATCAGAGAATGTTGGCATGTAAAGGATTTCCATCAGGCTATTACAAGGAAAGAAAAAGTGCAAGGAGACAGAATGCAAGAAAAATAATAGAGACAAACCAGGAGAATCAAAAGAGAAAGTAGTAGTGTGGAAACAAACGGAATAAAAACAGGCTGAGAAGGAAAGTGGCAGCAATGTAAAATCATGTTGCAAGAGAGTAATAAAAAGGCATTATCACAGCAACAGCTAGAAAGCTGATAAAATGCTTCCAGATCGTCAAAGGAGGATACTGAGAGAATTCAGATGAAGATTGGAGGAGCATACACAGGCATGCTTAGCTGCAACTTGGTACACTCAACAGACAAAGAATGAGTGATTGATAGTGGTGCTACACACCATATGACAGGAAGAAGGGAGCTTATAAGCAGAATACAAACTGTAATCAGACACAACCATTGATCTACAAATGGTGGACAAGCAAGTTGCATGAATGGGAAATGTGAAGCTTAAAAATGGGATGGAACTCAAGAATGTCCTGTACATCCCAGCTTTTAAGCATTGTCTCATGTCAGTTCAAAGTTGTGCAAGGACACAAGATCACAAGTGACATTTATGCTACAGGTTGCATCATCCAGACAAAGGAAGGAAAGGATCACTGGCCTAGGAAAAGAAGCAAGGGACTGTATCATTTGTGTGATGTGACACTTGAAAGGGTGATGAGGAGCTGAATGACAAACATCCTAACTGTGATAGTGCAACTCTTCAAGCTATGGGTGCAGAACTGAAGCTTCAAACCCATAGAGAATAGAGGGAGCTAAGAACTTAAAGAAGCAACCCTATGGCATATAGATTGGGTATTGCACTTAGACAGGATGAAAAAGTGGAAAGTCTCAAGGGACTCAAATAGATGAAGGTGATACTGTCTAACTTCCGCAGCAAGGATGACAAAGCAACCCTAGATCTGAGCTACAAAAGGGAACAGGAAGTGTTTGATCTCATTCACTTAGACACATGGGTTCTTAGAGGTAAGCACAAGAGAAGGGAACACATATTTTATGACCATGTGGATGATCACTCAAGAATGACTTGGGTAAGTCTCATGAAAACAAGTCAAATGCACATAAGGTGATCAAACAATTTCTCACCCAGGTTGAAAATCAGTTTGGAAAAGAGTTAAGAAGATTAGAAGTATAATGCTCAGGAGTTCAAGGAAGGGGAATGCAAAATCTTATATCTGCAGAAGGGAATTGAACACCACTCTGTCCAGATACTCCAGAACAAAATGGAAGGGTGGAAAGAAAACACAGAACATACTAGAAATGGCAAGAGCCATGAGATTTCAGGCAGGATTGCCCTTGTCATACAGGGAGACTGTGTGATGGCAATGTGCATGTGACAACAAGCTACCTACCAGAATCCTGCAAAACAATCACCACATGAGGTAATGCACAATACACCTCCTTGTTATCAGCATTTAAAGATCTTTGGGTGTTTAGTTGTTACATGTAATCCTGACAAAAGCTCAGATAAATCAAAGCAAAGCATACCCTGTGTGTTTTAGGGTACCCAGAGTCAAAAGGATACAGCTCCTAAATCTCCTCACCAACTCTGTATTTGTGTCTAGACATGTGTAAGTTCTATGAAAATGTCTTCCCATATAAGATTTTTCACCCTAAGAGTCAGGACACAGGAATTGGGAGGGAACTGTCAACACACATGAGAGTGAGAAACATGATAAAAAATGGTATTATGACAATGATGACATGGAAGAGAGTCGGAAAATGAAATGAAGGGAGTCATGAGTATCAAGTGAGGTACATGATGATAGTCACACAGAACAAAATCAAACTGATGAGGCACAGACTGAAGTAAGGAGGTAACAGAGAAGTCATGTTAAGCCAAGTGCACTCTGATTACTTGATGTCAGCTATGGTGAGATGTGATGACTAGCAAAGATTGAAACAGTCACCACACTTCAGTGTCAACACATTTTCAGTGTTTTATGACAGTGTCAAGAAAATTGTTGAACCAAGCCAGTTTAACATGCTGTTCATGATCAAAGTGGATACAAGCTATGAATGAAGAATTGGAAGCAGAAGAAATCACTGGCTACCACACATTACCCTGGCAAGACTGCAATTGGTTGTAGGGGAATTATATAGGTGAAATACAAACCTGATGGGAGTGTGGAGAGATATAAATCTAGGTTGGTAGTGTTGGGTAATAGACAAAAACCAGGTGTTGATTATGAAGAAACATTTGCCCCTGTTGCTAAGCTCACTACTGTGAGATCTCTGCTTGCTATTGCTTCCATAGAAGGATGGTACTTAGAACAAATGGATGTTAAAAATGCTTTCCTTCATGGTGATCTACAGGAGACTGTCTACATGAAGCTGCCCCCTGGTTACACTCATGAAGGATGCAGGATGTCTCTGCATGCAGAAGACACAAAGGTTGATGCTGGTGAAGGCAAAGTGTGCAGACTGCTCAAGTCACTGTATGGACTCAAGCAGGCACCCAAGCAATGGTATGCTAAGTTAAAGGAGTCTTTATTAGCTTTTAATCTCAATCAAAGTCTGATTCATCTTTCTTCATAAAAAAGAATCAAGACACAATCACTGTGGTATTAGTCTATGTGGATGATCTTTTGGTTGCAGGGAACAATCAACAAGAGATCACCAGTACTAAAGCTTTCCTTTCCTCTCATTTTCACATGAAGGAATTAGGAAAYATTAGATATTTTTTGGGTCTGGAGATTGATCACACTAAAGCTGGAATATTTGTCTCTCAAGCCAAATATATCCAAGACATTCTGAAACAATATGGGATTCACAAGCTCAGGCCATTAAAGTTGCCCCTTGATAGTCATCAAAAACTGACCCCTGATGTTGGCACTCCACTAGCCAATCTATACATGTATTAGAAGCTGGTAGGGAAGCTCATCTATCTGACACTTACAAGGCGTGACATCACCTATGCAGTTCATGTTCTCAGTACATTCATGCATGCTCCTACATCCGGTCACTATCAAACTACCATTAGAGTACTTAGGTACTTGACTAATTCACCTAATCAAGGTTTGTTACTTGCCTCATCAAGCAAAGCACAACTCAGTGCCTACTGTGACAGTGACTGGGCTAGRTGTGCTCATAGCAGGAAAACTACTTCAGGATTCTGTGTTCTTCTTGGAGATTCTCKTGTGTCTTGGAAGTCCAAAAAGCAGTCAGTGGTGGCTCGTTCTACTGCAGAAGCAGAGGTGAGATCTCTAGCCCTCACCATCTGTGAAGTTATGTGGCTCAGGCAACTGTTGAAAGAACTGGGTCTACAACATATGCATCCCACCAAAATATACTGTGACAACAAAGCAGCTCTTGCTATTGCAGCCAACCTAGTTCACCACGAAAAAACAAAACATGTGGATATTGATTTGCACTTTATTAGAGATCAGGCAGAAAAGGGTGTGATCAATCCCTCTTATGTGTCTAGTAAGGAGCAAGTAGCAGACATCTTCACCAAACAGCTCAATATCAAGCAACAAGCTTATCTTCTGAGCAAGCTAAGCTGGGAATGAAGAACCCACTCACATCTTGAGGGGGAGTAATGAACCAGGCACCTAATGATGCTATATTATTTCTATTAATGTTAATGTTATTTCATTATGCTAATGTAAGCTGCTGTAATATGGTTGCTACCAARTTTTTTGTCCTCTTTCTGTTTGTCTGTTTGTGCATATCATCCTAGGATCATGTGTCCTAGGATGGCCACTGATTTGGTGGGCTGGTGACAGAAGCCTAATGCCTAACAGATTTAYGGTTGTATAAATACTCTTGTGCTTTCTGCTTTGCACTCATGAATGAATGAATGAAAGAACAGRCGCAGCAGCTMTGATCAATATGCATATTTATCTCACAAATAAGGTTCATATTAATCATTGATTGTTCAAAGTAGCAAAGTCATCAACATGAGTTTTTACTTACCATCTTAACCAAGTTTTTAGTGCTTTAAGTATCTACATAATGTTTTAGACGAAGTATTATTCAATGCAAATATAAAGTAAACTAAATGTTAGATTTTCTTTTTAATAAAATTCCACAAGAGTGGAATTCATATATATATCTAGTGTGATTGTGTGAAGGATAAACAAGGTCATACATGGGCATCAACTGTACCAACACGTAGTTGATGATATAAAAAAATGCGCAATAGAAAGTGTGTTAATTGTTTTAAACAAACATAATATTATGTAAAATACCATTTGAAACTCCATCAAGTATAATTTGTATGTTTTATGTAGATGAATACATTCGTTTTTGTTGTTGATATATAGTTTGTAGTCCATTTAATTAATGGAAAGGAGTACATAAGCACGTTATATCAAAAGATTYAAGATATACTTCAATACACCATTTTAACGCARAYCTAAATGACCTTCAATGAAGGAAAAAAAAGTCATACGATACCATCTAATAGGGTTGTCTTAAATTTACAGAGGTCTTGTGTTAATAATAATATGTAGACTATTGTATAATTAAAAATAGATTTTTTATAAACGTTGATATAATAATAACTTTTTATTAAAATATATATATAAAAAAAATTAAAACTTTAGAAGTTCTGTGCGATAGGACACTTTGCACGACCTATTCACCGAGCCCGACATCCAATGCAAACTCATGACTCCACATTAGATACGGAGTACAAAACTTAAAAAACCAAAAGACCAATTGAATAAGTTAAACCTCCCYCTAATTAAGCTTTTGTTTGAAACTCCCTTCATGCAAAAAAGTAAAAAAGCTATACCAAAATCACAACAGAAAAAGATAGAAAAAATAAGTTCAGATAAAAAAAAATCAAATAAATAAAAGTAAGTTGAATAAAAAGACACCCATAATTAGGGATGAGCCCCGATCCAGAATCGGATCGAATCGGATCAGGACTGACGAATCGGATCTCAATAAAAAAAATTGGACCTGGACCATACCTGTTGGACATATTTTTTATTTTTTTTCTCTTCGATAGAAAAAATCAATTAAAAACCTCTTGGACCTAATGGCCTTTTGGACTGATTAGACCTGTTTTGCATTTACTTGACTTCCACAAAATTAACCAACAAACACTGAGCATTTGCACTTCACACATAAACAACAAATCAACAATAAACAAGATTACAAGAACAAAAAAAAAATAAATAAAAATACATACTACGTATATTATAATTTAATACATACTACGTATATTATAATTTTTCCAGTCCACTAGTTCGGACCCAAAAACTTCGGTTTTGGATCGAACCGGACCGGAAAACTGACACCCAATATTTTTTGGACTTGGATCGAAATTGACGATTTGATTCGATTTGATCCAAATTCAGGTCCGATCTAAATTCAAATCTGATCCAATTCGGTTTCAGATTTAGACCGAACCTTTGCTTAGCCCTACCCATAATTGTTAATGTTTTGTAACAAATATGAAGATTTTTTTTTTAAAAAAAAAGGTTGACATTATTAATTTTGCATGAGTTTGAAATCTTCATCTACCACCAATCATCTTCCTAATATTTATGTAAGTCCTTTGTGAATAAATAGTCTTGCATAAAAGGTGACAGAACTCTTTCTTCTTTTTTTAAGGAACCAGCGAAGCAATAGGCCCACTTACAACAAACTTTTTTTTTCAACTCCTCCCTTAATTTGGAGTAAAAATTAACTCACCAAATCTTGCTTTTACTCCACATTAATCAAAATTTATGCATGTTTATAACTAATTAATCCCATTTTTTCCGATTAGTTTCTCAAATTTATCAGCCATGTTGATTAATATAAATATATAATGTTTGGTCAAGGAAAATGTTTATCTGTGATACAACCTAAAATAATCTAAAATGGGAAACAATCTTTCGATATATTGTTACCACAGTSTAAATCAACACAAGTAATGCTAATATTTTATGAATACGTATACTATAATATCATGTTATGTTTTTTGTTCATAAATCAAGAGAAATACATTATCCTTAACTAAATGTAGCATGATTATTACTTAATGCGTCACTATTGAAAAAAACAGATAAAGTTTTCTGTTCATTAATACAAAAATACATTATCCTTAATCCTTAACTAAATATAGCTTAATTTACGGAAAATATATTAACTGTTGAAAAAAAACGAATTTTTTTAATCCAAGGGAAAGTGTTTTTTTTTCTTTTTAATTTTTTTACTGTTCTTATAAATTGAAGAGAATCCCAACTTGAATAGCTCCAAATTCCCACCTCTTTTCTCCCTCTCATCCTCTCTTAAAATTCAGAAACACCCCACTTGTTTCCCACACTTCAAAAAAACACATAAAAAAGAGCAGAATGCTTGCTATTATTTAACACAGTACTCAGTACTTAATAAAGGAAGGAAACCTCAAAATATTTTTTATATTTTTTTGGTGGGAAAATAAGTATTTGTGAAAAATGGGTGTTAAACTTTGTGAAATGGGTGTGTTTTATTTGGTGTGTTATTTGAGTTTAAGCATAGTTTTAGTGAATGCAAGTTCATTAGAAGGAGAAGGAACAATTTACATTGATGGAAGAGCTTTCATTGGACAAATTGATGAAGATTTCATCTGTGCCACCTTAGATTGGTGGCCTCCTGAAAAATGTGATTATGGGACTTGTGCTTGGGATCATGCTTCTCTTCTTAATCTGGTAAATTAAACTTTTCATTTTTACTCATCTTTTTTTTCAATGAATTTGTATTTTTGCTGCATTTTCAGCTGAACTACTATTGTTCTAATGTTCTTCTTGCATAACATTGTGATCCTTGTTTATTGATCTTGCACTTTTGTTTATAGATTAAGAATTTAGATTAAAAGGGATTTTTTTAATTTTTTATTTTTATAAAAAATTCACTTTCAATTTTGCTATCTTATGGAAATTCTAATTTACTGAACTATGAACACCACATTTTGATCCGTTGCCTTWTTTAGTATAAATGAATTATTCCTTTTTTTTCAAAAGTTCATAACAGCAGGTTTGTTTTAAATTTGAAATTTTAAGAATTGTTATTTTGAGTACTTCTGCATTGTTGGTTTTCATCCTGTACTGAAAAAGTGAAAATGATGTTTTTGTTTTGTTGAAGTCATTTTCAGAATTTCAGTTACATGCTGTGTAAAAATATTCTAAATTGTTCCTTTTTAAAGAAAATTTTGAAATTCATGTTTGTTTCCTATATGTCATGTGCAGGATCTAAGCAATCAAATATTTCTGAAAGCAATACAAGGTGTGTAATTCTTCAGAATTTCTCTTGGTACTTGACCTTTTGATCTCCTATGTTACTCTGACTTAGGTACCAATGTCAGACATGTGTATGTGCCTACATGTTATTTTTRGCATGTTCGATCCAACATGAAGTGTCAAGTGTCCATATCTGTGTTAGATTGTCGAGCATCAGACATGAGTACTTGAGGCGAAGTAGGAAGTCTTTGAATAACATGGGTGTCTTACATTTCAAATTTTATCTAACATGTTCCTTACTTGAAGTATGCTAATAATGCAGCCTTTTCGCCGTTGAAGATTAGGCTTGGTGGTACCTTGCAAGATAAAGTGATATATGAAAGCAAAGACTCTAAACTACCATGTAAGCAGTTTAGCAATAAAAGRACAGAAATGTTTGGTTTTACTCCTGGTTGCTTGCCAATGAAGCGATGGGATGAACTAAACGCCTTCTTCAACAAATCTAGGTAATTGAKAATGATTTTCATGTCATCATCGGAATATGTATGTCCCTTGATTAATGTAATGCTTGGCGAAACGAGCACAACTACATCACACAACTGAATTTTCTTCCCTTATTTTCAGGGCATTGATTGTTTTTGGACTAAATGCTCTTGCTGGAAAAACCCTTCAGTCTGATGGTTCAGCTACTGGTCCTTGGGATCCTTCTAATGCTAAATCTCTTATTCGTTATACRGTGGAAAAGGGCTATGATATTTATGGCTGGGAGCTAGGTGATCTTCATATTTCGACTTTTACTACTCCGTATATTATATTCTCTCTGTGTCGAACGAATTAACAAAACTGCTTCAGGGTACCTGCAAGATGTTTACTAACCAACTGATAACAAAATGAGTTTTAAGTAATCAAAAGAGAATAAAGATAGCATGTATATTTCAGAAGAGATTTTGTAAAATCATGTCCTGTCATGAACTACAAAGGGTTGAGATAGTGTGTCAACTAATTCAACMTTAAGGGAGTACATTATATTATTTGACGTTGCTGAACTGTATATGTTTTAAATTGGTGTTTACTATTATCTGCTTGACTGACAGGAAATGAGRTGAGTGGAAGTGGAGTAGGAACGCGAATTTCATCAGCTCAGTATGCATCTGATCTGATTACTCTGAACAATCTGTTGAAAGAGGTTTACGCGGCTAAAAAATCTAAGCCTCTAGCTATAGCACCTGGAGGTTTCTTTGACCAAAACTGGTTTATGAATTTTGTAAGCAAAACCAAGAACAACCTTGATGTAATGACACACCATATTTACAACTTAGGGCCAGGTAATTATGTGATCAATCTGTTGGACCAAGAGTTTCATGCTAAGTTTGTAAGAGAGGAACCGACATGTTTGCTTTTGTTCAATTTGCAGGAGTTGATACTCACCTTATAGACAAGATTCTCAATCCATCATATCTCGATGGAGAGGCTGACACATTTAGAAGACTTCGGGACATTCTTAGGAGTACTGGGAGTTCAGCTGTTTCATGGGTTGGTGAGGCAGGAGGTGCTTATAACAGTGGACGAAACCAAGTCACTAATGCATTTGTGTTCAGCTTCTGGTAATCACCTAGATAAATGCTGCATATATATCGTTGCTATTGTTCGTGACATTTGTATTGTTCATGAGTTTTTCTTAAGCTTAATTCAGAACATCTTGTTTTGAATAATGGAAACAGGTATCTAGATCAGCTTGGAATGTCAGCAACTTTCGATACCAAGACTTATTGTAGACAAACTTTGATCGGAGGAAACTATGGTTTGCTCAACACAACTACATTTGTTCCTAATCCAGACTACTACAGGTTTGTGGTAAACAGAAAATTACAAGATTTTAGATTTGTGAGACTCTGTCTTGATGGTGGGTTATTCAATTCTTCTCTTTGCAGTGCGCTTCTATGGCATAGGTTGATGGGAAAAAATGTGCTATCAACTAGTTTTTCTGGGACGAAGAAGATCCGAACTTATGCTCATTGCTCCAAAGTTTCAGTAAGTTGAAGCAAACCATGATATTACAGTAACATATGCTGTATTTGCCTAGGAATGGATAACTTATTGCCTGTTCTTATCATCTGCAGAAAGGAATTACCCTATTGTTTATCAACCTCGATGGAAACACGACCATCCAAACGAATGTTGCCTTCAATGGATCTTCAAGTCTTCTAGACACGCATAACAATATGCAAAAAAGTTGGACGAGGGGGATCAAATGGAACCAGAAAGAAGCAGCAGAAGCAGTAAGAGCAGAATATCATCTAACAGCTAAGGATGGAGACTTGCATAGCCAAACAATGCTGCTTAATGGGAAGGCATTAAGCCTGAGTTCATCAGGGGATATTCCTGAATTAACTCCTCTACATGTTAACTCGACAGAACCGATAGTCTTAGGACCATACTCGATAGCATTTGTACACATGCCTTTCATTCTTCTTCCTGCATGCAAATAAATAGGCGGAACCAGAATGGTTTCCATCTATCATGTTATTGGTTTATCATAACTCATAAGCCGTAGTTGTTAAGGTGATCGATCTAGTTTTGTAGGGGAAACCAGAATGGTTTCCCTCTATTATAATTCTTGATGATTTTCATTAATTACTAAGTGAATAGTTCAGTTATCCAGTAATTTGAGTATCAAGTCATACTTCAGAGTTCAGGCTTCGGAGTATCGAGCTAACTATAATAACAAAAATCATTTAATTTTTTTCCTTTTTATATATTGCAAATGGCATAACATTCGGAGTATTAAACTCAGTATGCATTCAAAATGCTAGAGAGAGTACAAAAGAGGGGATTTCAGAAGTACTTTTCCGTCCCTTTTTCTTTGCTACGTTACTTTTTTATTTTATTTTGACATATTCTATTTTGGCAAACTTTTACTCAATACCTGGCATATTCTACCTCACATTAAACTCCAAAAACTACATCTTAGCTCGTGTGTCAAAACACATGTAGTTAAAAAAGGAGGACGAAGGGATTATGTTGCGTTACTGCTTTGAATTTCCACATTTTTGTTTTTACATCCACCAAATGGTCTTGCTCATAATTCATAAAGTGAATAAAATTACACATTTATAATGAATCAAATCTATAAAAATTGTTGTGTACATATTCTGATGTTCAAATCTTAAAATTTATAAATTGAATACGGATTGAGCTATTAAAGCCAATGTTTAGTTACATTACCTATCGAGCCAAAATAGTTCATGACTTGACTATATATTTCTGCTGATTAAAAGTTTACAAGATACTAATCCTTTCATCTATACAATTTGAAGATTATATAAGATCATTTACAATGTGAAGGGAAGAAAGTACATCAAAAACTACCCAATGTTGCCTACTCTAATTTGGAAAAGTTTTGAGGTTTGCTGCTCGCAAATGTCAACCAAACTACAGTCCCAGTCAGATAGAAGAAGATTGAGGGTACAAATAGTGCRATCTGCAAGAAAGAACGGCTTAATGTTATGCAAAATTAGTCATGCAAGATGCCAATTAATGAGAGAAATGATAGTGAGCATACACTCCATGAATGAGTTGTGTCAAAAAGGTAGCCGGTGAGAGCTACCCCAACAATGCCTGGTACTGCTCCAACAGTATTTGTTATACCCTGAAGTGAACAACAATGTTTGATTACAAGGGAATTACAAATAATTCATAGAAATAATATTACTATAGGCATAAATCAACCAAATCAATAAGTAACACTCAAGCCATTAGGAGGCAGAACAACAAACTTCATACTCAACCCTAACTTGAATTTTGAGAATGGAGTTTACAAACAAGTTACAGGAGACTTTTTATACTCTCATTTTGCTGGCTAAGCTAAAGAGGTTGCTTCGCAGGGAAAAACTGTTCAAAAATAAACATTCCATTTAGGATACTCTCTGTGTACACTACTACCATTGAAGATTCTGTCTCACGTTGCATTGTAATATTACTTAGGCCCTGTTCTTTAAGGCCGAATCAATGACTGAACTATTGCCTAGCCATGGTGTGCACGCAGAAGGCCCTTGTGCAGGCTGAGGAGAAACCAGAAGCTCACATTTGAGGTTTGAGCAGCACGGACCTTGTGTGCACCAGCTTGGAGATGAATTAAATTAACCTAAAATCTTGACTAGGCAAACAAGAGTTGAACATAAGTCCAAAAAAAACCAGGCCTCAGACTTTAATCCGAAAATATACTGAAAATTGTAAAGATACTGATGCTGTAGCTCATGGCTTATGATTTATTTTCTAGTCAAACAGCAGAGCCAGATGTAGCTGGAAGACTGAAGTAAACTTACTACTTTCTCGCATGACATCTAAGGTTTGCAAGTTATTGAAGGGTTGACTAGAAAAGTTTGTTTAGCCCAAAGGAATTTTAAATTCTGCCCAAACTCCATAAGCTCACCCAAAGAAATTTTATCAGGATATCACAGCTAAGATATATTGCTATTAGCAGATGCTGCAAGTCATGCCTAGGTGAACCCCTTAAAACACTTCAAAACCTGACATAGTTAAGTCTCCATGGTTGCAAAAATGGCTCCAAGATAACTACTTAGGTCATCCATGAGGTCAAAAAGATAGCACCAGAACTAAGGTGGTCTAGATATCCAATCAGAAAGGTTATGTATCTAACTCTTTACAGTCTACACTAACTTAATTTTTTTTTTTTCCAGCTGCCCGTTTACAAAACGTTATGAGTTAACATACCCAAGATGTATTGCTCCTAAAGTAGTATCTATGGTGCTCATCTTAGGACCATATTAAAGCATCTGTGATCTGACCATAGTGGACATCAAACACATGATGAGTTTGATAGACCAAAAATTAGAGCGAAGCCACTTTAAATCAACCAATGAACCATTATAATATGAAAAGGCTATAAATGAAGTCAGAGATGCTAACTTGGAAAAATGAGGCAATGAGGCAAAGTCTCAACAAAGTACAAGAAATACATATTTTCCAAGTTCTTGCCCATAACCCAACTTGAAGTTGGACTAAGGTGCTAAGTGACAAGTGGCAAAAGGGCCACTTAATAAGCCCCTTCACCGTCCATTTAGGGTCTTTTATTGTCATTTGTGTTAGTTTTAGGGTTGTTTTTAGTGTGCTTTGCACTCTTTAGGTGTCTTTGAGTCTTTTTGTGCATTTTGTAGGTTTTTCGCTTGTTTTTGCTATTTTACTTGATTTTCTTCATTCTTTCTCTATTACTTGGTTTTGTCTTATGATAATACAGGTGACATATGATGAGTATTGATAAGTCAACCCTTTTTAGGAGTTTCGGTTAGAGTTTGAGAAGAGACGAGATTGTGTCATGACTTATCTT
Source organism: Bassia scoparia (assembly GCA_008642245.1). Lineage (NCBI taxonomy): Eukaryota > Viridiplantae > Streptophyta > Magnoliopsida > Caryophyllales > Amaranthaceae > Bassia > Bassia scoparia. The sequence goes on from SNQN01001457.1 coordinate 60,454, forward strand.
CAAGACCATAACTTCTATTCTAGAAAATTTTGGGGACGAGACTAGTTGCATTGGAAAGTAGAGATCGAGAGCCTTCCAACGACATATTATATGCTTTGATCCGAGGTCCGAGACAAAAGTTATGAGCGTTTGAAAATCAGCCCGAGTCTCCAGTTGGGCACCTAAACTTTCAGGTTCCTTTTTGACTGAGTCAATCCAAGTGGGTGACTGTCAGTACAGTCAGGTCCCAAACCATATATGCTTTGATCGTACAGTCAGGTTTTTGGCTGAGTCAATCCAATCTTCAAGACCATATATGCTTAGATGTTTAGTAATGGCAATCTTGTAAATATGTTGATTTTGTAAGAGGGGGTATAAATAGAATTTTAGAGAGAGTTAGTTAGATTTGATTTCAATCATCTTCTTCCTTTGTAAGAGAGAGAAAAACTCCATTGTTACTCTTTTGAAGCTTCAATTTCAATCAAATATGCATCAATTTTCATCATTTTTCTTGTGCTTTCAATCAATCAAGCTCAACTAATTTAGTTTTCTTTTGCTTTTAATTGCTTGATTGTGTTTTCTAGTTGTTCAATTTTTGTTTTGTTCATGTATGATTTGTTTTGGGTCTTTTTTCTTTGAAACTTTGTAGACTGGTTTAATTCATGTTGTTTTAGTACTTGCTTAGTAGAATTTCAAGTTTAATTGAAGTTTTGTAATACCCATTTTTGTGATCAAGTTATCCCCAATTCAATTAATCATGTTGTTCATGCTTTTTTTCTTCTATATTGCTTTTTCTTTATTTGTTTTAAGAGCAGATCCTTTTTCTAGGGAATGAGGTGATCCAACTTTGAATTTTCCAATGAACTCTTTATCCTTTTAATGCTCAATTCACAATCAATTTTATCGTGATTCCCTAAAACTCATTAGAACTAGGCTCGATCAAAGTCCTAAGGTGATCGGAAGGGGATTTTGGTTAACAAATTTCCAAGGGATTGGGGTCCTAATTGAGATACTTGTTCTCATCTTATTTTGATAATTTCTAGTAAGGGTTAGAGCGGGAACTCAATTCGAACTATTAATTGAATTTTTGAATCATTTGGGAGATGCATTTGATTACTAGTTTAGACAAAGATCACAATCTATCTACATGAATTAAGTATACAATTTTGACAAATCATTGGAAAGCAAGCTTGGTAGCCTATTTCCGTAGTATGCAATCTATTTCCCCTATTTTCAATCCTCTAGTTAGACTTAGGCTCTGTTTGGTAGAACATAAAACATTTTCCAGGAAAAGTGTTTTCCTTCCTTTCCCAATTTTACATTGTTTAGTATACAAAAGAATGTAAAACCATTTCCCATTGGGGTAGAATTTCCCTTACAATGATGGAAAACCATTTTCCTTCCAAAATCAAAGGAAAACTATTTTCCATCGATCTCTTGTACACTCCTCCCTCACTACCTCCTTGTATCCCATTTGTTTTCCCTATTTTCAATCATTTTTTTTTTACATGCAACCAAACAATGTAAAGTTGTTTCCAAGAAAATTATTTTCCATGGAAAACTATTTTCCATGAAAATCATTTTACATTGAAAATGTTTTACGCCCAACCAAACGGACCCTTAGTTGTTATTTAATTTTACTCTACTACTTAGTACCTTCAACTCATCCTAGATTGCATTTAAAATCCCTAGAAACCCCCAACTCCTTGTGGATAAGATACCCCTACTTACCACTACACTTGTTTAGAGAGTATTAGTTTACAATTTGTGTGAATTCCGAACGACCTCACAAGTGCTCCACCACTAAGCTAACAGACTGTCTGGTCAACAATCTGACACAATATGCCCTTTGATTGAACTATAGAACTTTGACACCCTCAAATATAGCAAAGCATTTGTTGTCTGATCATTTGTAATAGATGTATGGTTAAACTATATTATCAAAATCCCTTCACATATCTTCATTAATCAAATTCTGACCTCACTACAAATTACAAAACAGTAGGGAGGCTAACCATCACATAGAAATTTCAACAATGCATGCACTTCACAAAATGTCAGTACATTTCCATACCAAAAGTATGCTGGCATATTCCCGTGATATATCTTGATGGGTGCAATAAAGCCCTGCAACAATTAGGGACATCAGCATGCATTAGTCATTTGATATAATTATTCAATAAACAACAAAAAATCAAAATAGAAGTATACTACTCCCTTTCCCAAAATGGAATTCCTAAATGTTTGTCTTGTTTAGATTTTTTCCTATTTTTAATTCCAACTTTATCCACCTTTTCCATAAAAAATTGAACCATATTTATTATTTTTCTTCCATCATATTTTACCACTATCTAGATTTCATCTAAAATTCACTTTCCAACACACATTTATTACCTTTTCCCATTCTACTTAACAAAAAAGTCAATAACTCTTGTTTCAAGTAAGAATCTTATTAAGTTAACACAATCTATTAATTAAAGATTCATTTTCTTAATTTTCCCCCCGATTCCAAACAAGACAAACAAAAGAAACGGAGGGAGTACCTGATAAAGCAAAACTTGAGAGGGCTAAACCACCAGTTAGTAACCCCACAACTTCCCATGGTGGCAATCCCAAATCTAATGAAGCAAGCGTCATGCAGAAAGCAGGGGATAAAAATGATATAGCCTGGCAAATTTTCCTTACCTGTATTTTTTTAAAAAAAAAAAAAAAAAGCCACCAGTTAAAAGGTTACAAAGTGACAACAATTTAAATAGAAATGACTAGCAGGTCATATGGAAGCAAGAACAAGCAGTTAAAACATGACAAAGCTCATAACTGCACAGACTACATAACATGCTTGGCCAAAATATAGAAAAATAATACCTAAAACTGTACTCCCTCAACCCCTCAATATTTTTCTTACTTGGTGCTGGAATAAAGATTAAAAATTGATGCTAAATCAAGAATAAATTCTTGAAGCGAGCAGAAAAGAAAGTAAAGGTTTCGAACTTTCAAAGGAACATTATGATGGAAAGACATACTGTCTAGAAGTTTATTTACATTTGTGATAGACTTTATGAGATAGCAGAAAGTGAAGAAAAAGAAGAACCTTTTATGAATATTTTTTATTCCCATATAATGGTAAAAATTATTCTAGAAAAGAATTCAAACTCCCCTTGCTCTCACCAATTAATCAATCGTAGCATTATTCCCATAAGTGAGATCAACTACATGTATCCACAAAAATCCTTCTCCTCCATCCCATATGATCGAAAGTTCGAAACTTTTATGTTCCTGCAAATGCAATTGTTTCAAACCTTTGGTAACTCCTTTCAACCACATCATATTTGGTCACCCTCAACCTTTCTTAACATCATCATGACCCTAACTCTCCACTCTTCATGTCGGGGCGTCTTGCGGTCTAAGTCTTACATGTCCAAAAAGACGATTTCAGCACCAAAAAAAATTAAAAAATGGAGTTGTAACCGAGATAAATAAATAAATAAATAAATAAATAAATAAATAAAATTCCTCAAAGATTTGACCAACAACACAAATTAAGCAAGACAATAAAAGATGTGCTAAAAAAAGTGACTTCACAATAATTGTGGCGCATTAACTAGAACATGATAAGTTTCAACTATTAAAGAAAATTGAATGAAGAACATAGGAAAAAAAAAAAGTCGAGTAAAGAGCTCATTTTTCAATTAGAACGATGGGTCTCAAATTTAAAGATAGGATCACTAAATGAAGGAGAGTGAGATTCCCCTTTCAATTAGAATTTACATTCAATCTATGTGGATGACCACACGGAATGATCAATTTTGGTCCATGTAGCCGACCCCAATTATGGAACTAAGGTTTTGATTGATTGAATTAGAGTTTACATTTAAGTAGAATTCATAATGTTGGATTATGAAATTGCTCCCGTCACTTTGGTTGACAAACCTACCCACTCCCCTTATCAGAAGAATTAGATAACAAAGAAGATTTGAACGTCTAGGAGTATATGTAAGCACTTACTGTGGTTGTCTCAATACCACGAGCAATGAGATAATCAGCAAATTGCGCAGCAAGGTTGGTAGTAATAACTGAGGCTAATGGAGGAAGCACAGCAACCTGAATAATGAAGTAATTAAAAAAGTAAGATTTTGATACGGTAGAAGATGGCAAAGTGAGATACTCATACTACCTCAGTCCAGAAATAAATTTCCAATTTGACAACATGTGGATAAGATTGTAGTAAAGCCCTTTTTTTTCCTTTTAGGACAGGATAAAGCCTTTTTCTGTAATTCCAATTTGACTACTTTTATAAAGATTGGTGTAACATTACTTTTGCAAACACGTCTAACAATAGTACCTTCTAAAAATAGTAATACCACATAACTTTATCCAACTTGATAATCAAAACTTTCAGGTTCCAAATAAACAAGAGCCTTTATTTTAGAAGGTTATAAATACGAAGTAAGACATTGTATATCATCAGCTTCTTCATCAAGACTTGCACGACAATCCTTATCTCCTAGTAAGCATACATATTAGAATAATGAAGTAGATATTGAGCCAAATAGATTTTACAAAGTAAGTCTTTAGAAATTGATTGGACGTGTAATATGGCTGTTCGTGACCATGATGACACACACTATCTAATTTCGATCTCTACTTTTAGAATGGAAGAGAAACCAACTGCAGAGTTTAAACAAACTTACCCCAGCAGCTTCTGTCAAATTAAGATCCAAAGCCTCACTGCAATAGATGATAAACTGAAATCAACGTCCTTATCACTACTAACATGATTTACACTTATCTTTTGCAACAGAGTGTCAGCATGTTTGAAAGATTGCATAAATGCAGGAATTCACTGAACAATTTAAGACCATCTAAAAGCATCCAACAGAGATAACATTATTAACATTGTAGTCAAAGCACTAGAATTAATATACCTGAAGTAGGTAGGTAGCCAAGATAAACAAGTATAGTGGCCCCAACTTCCACAAAAATGAGCATATATCATTGCCCATACAGCTGGACTTCGGAAAAAAGCTTTCCATGGAATATCCTGGATATAAGTAGAGAATAAGAATCCATGATCCCAAAGAGGTAAATTAGTTTTTTGACCTACTGATTAAATTAAAGAGAAAAGGACTAAAGAAATTTGGTCAATTACTTTTGTATTCTATTTCAAGAAAAAGGACACACATGAGAATCATGCAATCAATGACAATACAACAATGATATTTAGTAAGTTAAAATTGACGGCAATAATGTTCTGAATTGTGAGTATAGTACAGCAAGGTTAAGGCATCAAATCATAGTCAGTTTCTTTCATACTTCCTCCATTCATTTTAGACCATTGTAGTTAAACACATTTACGCTTTTAAGCGTAGTTTTATTAGATATGTTTATCAAGATTAACTAAGTTAAGACATCCTCAACCTTATTCTCACCTCAACCATCTATTTCCTAGACACCATACCACCCTCCTTAAATTCAGTCAATCACCGCAACACAAATGCTCAAAAACTGATCCCGCCCACCATTTCACTAATCTCTCTCCCTAATGTCCCCTCTCAAACACTAGAAAAGCTCCATCTGAATTCCATCATTAAATCCCAATAACCACCATAAAAAATCATCAAAGAAAAATAATAATATAAACTATAAGACATTTGCTCTGTTACTTTAATAGGATAGTCAAACTAATAAAGTTGGGCGATAAGACTACCCCTTTGTTTTGATTGAAGGAAATGGATAAAGAGGAAGGGGAGGGTAATGCAGGAATGGATCATCTTTCATAAGGATAACAAATGAGGAACAAAGGGAATTGGAGGGGAGAAAAATGAATGTAAACTGTAAGAAATTGATCTGTAACACCCCAAACCCACATGATAGTGACCCCACAAGCCAACACAAGTCTTTTGGGCGCACTATGTCTTTATGCATGCATAACTTAATAAACTTCATAGAAGATCACCCATCCTAAGATTACTCTTAGCCGAGCACACTTAACTGTGGAACATCTTAGTAATTGAGCTCCCGTAAAAGAGAGGTGCACCTTGTTGACATGAGTAGTACATGTACATCAAATCCTATTAGAGCATGAGGAGTATTACACCAACAATGAAAAGATTTGGAAGGAAAACTCGTTATTCTTCCATACCCCTCTCTCCCTCCCCTTTCCTTATCCAAGCATATATAGTGAAAAAAAGTGAAAAATAAGGGAAACAGGTAGGTCCAACCTTATTAAAATATAGTTAAAACATGTTCCAAAATAGAATAAAGCAATATGCAAATATCAATAGGAAACAACCTAATGAGGAAAGTGCACACATCAATAGAATACAAAGAGAGTACTCCGTAAAACAAATAATGATTAAGCTTATTTTCAAATAGGTTAGGTCGTTGACTAACACAGTAATTGTGAATAGAATATGAGTACCAATTTTGTTTAGAAAATGCACAATTAAAGAAGCAAACAGCACATAAAGTCTACCATATTACTAGCGACTAAGAATAGATGATCTAACCTTAACTGAGGTGCTAAGCTCCTCTTGGGACCAAGTTTTTGCAGTCGATGCAGTGTCCACATCTATTAAATGAAATTTGAAAAATGTAAATAGACATACCAAATTAGCATTCAATGTATAATACTAGACTTATATGCATGAGTTGTGTACAGTAACTGAAAAAACTATGCATAAAAATACTATTATGATTACAATGCATTCATCATGTGATTGAATCTCAAACAAAGATATATAGATCGTTTAATTATTTTACATTGACGTATGCACATTTGTATTAATACATGAAAGTAATATAAATAGATTATAATTTTAATTTGATTATATGGAGTAATGTAGTTGAATACAAGGAAATGACAATTCTCCCACCAATTGGTTTTATAATAGAACCATGTCAGGCTTGTGTATGGTTAGACTCTCTTTCAGCTTAGCCTAGGACTAGGCCCAATGAAGTTTATCATGGTATCAAATGGAAATGGAATTAATATGTCTCACGCCAATGCCTATGGTAGTGCAATCCCATCCTTAACCAAATGATTTTCATTATACTGTAGTTTCAAACATACATGTAAAATCATTCTCACCACAATCATTTATTACCTTACCACTTATAAAACAGACCATAAGAGTATTACTCTTGGATTCTTTTCACTTGTATGATATGACTTCTATAGGTACCAATGGACAACAGATAATAAGTATTAAAAAAAGAAAAGAATTATGGAGTAAGTAGCTCTCATTTGTGAGAATCAATACCATTTATAAAATCATTCTCGATAAAATCAGTTACTACCACTTAATCAAGCAGACCATAAGAGTATTACTCCTGGGTTCTTTTTTCAATTTTACTAGTATGATATGACTTTATATAAACCAATAGACAACAGATAATAATTTTATTTGAAAAAAAAAAAGAATTATGAAGTGGTATTGATTCTCATTTGTGAGAATAGCATTCTCTCACATTAGAATGCAAAAGTTATGAAAATTTGGAGGCCATGGCACTGTACAAAAGGAAGAAAGTATTGTAGCTTACTAGGCATAACTGACGCAGCTGCTTTATTCTCTTCTCCTTCAATATACTGAAAGGCCAAAAACCTTGATTTTTGGTATCAAAGTCATACTTCAGTCAGGCTTGACATTGGCAAGTGAAAACCTACTTCTAAGGAAACCAAGCAAAAAAATCTCAATGGGAAACTGCAAACTAGAATAAGCAAGCTACATCACAAGCACAAAAAGAAGAAGCCCTACTTGAGTGTCCAGCTAGATAACAAGTAGCATGACGGATACATTTACATAATTTATGAAAAATACAATAATTTATGTCCTAATACAAACTTTTCTCTAAGGTAGCATAGTCATACTACTTTTATACAACATACCAATCAATCAATCAATCAATCATAGCCTTAATCCCATATGTGGGGTCGGCTAACATGAACCAAATGTGATTATTCCGGGAGGTCATCCACATAAATTTTCCTCCTCCACTCCCTCCGATCGAGAGCCTCACTCTCTTGCAAATCCAACTGCTTCAGATCTTTTCTAACTCCTTCCCACCAAGTCATTTTTGGTCTCCCTCTACCTCGTTTAAAATCCCCTTGATCTCACTCTTCCACTCTTCGCATCGTGCCCCCTGAGGTCTCCGTTTACATGCCCAAACCAACGCAAGCGGTTTTCTTCCTTACTTGCTTCCAATATCTGCCAACACCAACTTTCCTGTCGCGGATAACTTCATTCTTATTCGATCTCGTAGAGTTTCCCGCACATCCTTCTTAAATCCGCATCTCGGTGACCCAACCTTTTGAAAATGGCTCTTTTCTTGGAGGCCCAACATTCCGTCCTAAAGCAAAACTGGTCTTATAGCACTCCTGTAAAATTTTCCCTTCAGCTTTAAAGGATGCTTCGATCGCCGATAACACTCTGTAGCGCTCTCCATTTAACCCACCCTGATTAATCCTATGAGCCACATCTTGGTAATATCCCCATTCTTGTTGGAGATTGACCCAAGATACTTAAAGCAATCACTCATGTCAAGTCCTTCCGTCCAACCTCACACTCAACATTGGTCCCCACTTGAGACCCAAATCGACATTCCAAATATTCAGTCTTACTCCGACTTAGCTTAAATCCTCGAGATTCCAACCTTTGTCTACCATTGCCCAACTTGGCATACCTCAGTTCTAGTTTCATCCACCAATACAATATCATCCGCAAATAAACATACACCATGGTACCTCTCTTGGATTGGCCTTGTCACTTCATCTATAACAATGCAAAAAGAAAGGGCTCAATGCCGACCCTTGATGCAAACAATCGTTATAGGGAAGTCCTTTTGTCAATCCACACAGTCCTAACTTTGTTGACACACCCGATACATGTCCTTGAACTAGGTCAATGTACCTCCGGGAAATACCTTTTTTTCAACATTGCCCACCAAAGTAATCTCTTGGTACTTTGCATCAAGCCTTTTCTAGATCGAAAGGCCACTATGGAGGTCCTCTTCCTCGCCCTATAAAACTCCATCATTTGTCTTACAAATGAATTGCTTCTATTGTGATCGCCAGGCAAAACCAAACTGGTTTTCGGATATGCAGTGAGCCCGTAACCATGTTGCTATTACCGTTCCCCCCAAAACATCATATTGTGACTTATAGCTTTTATTCCTCGGTATTAGCGAATCCTGAGCATCTCCTTTGTCTTATAAATTGGGACCAAGGTGCTCTTTCGCCAATCTTGAGGGATCCTCGAAGTCTTCCATATCTTGTTAACAACGTCCGTTAACCAATCAATACCACCTTACCTAGGCACCTCCACACCTCAATCGGCTATACCCATCAGGCCCAACTGCTTTCTTCGATTCATCTTCTCCAATGCAACCTCTACCTCTACTCTTTTGACCTGTCGAACAAACCCCACATTGATTTCCTCCTTACTCACAGACATATACCCCTGTAAACTGCCCCTTGACTTCCATTAAATAATTCATGTCGAAATACTCCATCCACCTTTCTTTGATGTCCTCATTTGAACCAAAACCTTTGGTTTACTTATCTTTGACACACTTGACATGCCAAATAGTCTTTCTAGCCTCTTGTCTTCGCTTTGCCATCTTATAACCTCCTTCTCCTTCTCTTTGGAGTCTAGCTTGCATATACCTCTTCGTAAGCCTTTTCTTTAGCTTGCCGCCACACTACTTTTGCTTTTACCTTTAGCGTCTTATACGCTGCAAAGGTTTCATCGGTCCTGCTTTTCCCCAAGGCTAGATAACATTCTCTTTTGTGTTTGATTGCCGCTTTCACCTCTTCATTCCACCAAGAAAGTATCCCTAATGTACCATAGTTCTCCCCTTGATTCCCCTAAACCTCTTTGGCCACTCTTAGGAAACAGCTCTTCATTTTTTACCAAGATGCATCTGGATCTACCTCTCCATCCCAATTAGCCTCGTGGATCACTTTTTCGTGAAAACTTTAGCATTTGCATCCTTAAGGTCCACCATCTTATCCTTGGCTCCCCTTGGCTACGCTTCTTTTCACACTTCTTTCAATCGGATAGTCATCACTAAAAGTCTGTGTTGGGTAACAACACTCTCTCAGGGATAACCTTGCAATCTATGCAACTGTGTCTATCCGCCCTCTTGGTTAGCAGAAAAGTCTATTTGAGTTGCATTTGCACCACTCCGAAAGTTATCAAGTGAGAATGCGCTTCTTAAACCAAGTATTAGCCAAAAATAAATCATAAGATTGAGCAAAATCCAAAAATGCCTCTCCGTGGCATCTCGTTGCCCATACCAAAAACTCCATGACCACTCTCAAGCCATCACGCTTTACCCCAACATGCCCATTCAGATCGCCACCAATGTATAACTTTTCTGTGTGTGGACCCTTGTACCACCTCATCAAAGTCTTCCCAAAATTGTCGCTTCTCCTCCGCACCTAGACCAACTTGAGGCGCATAGGCACTAATAACATTAACAATCTCTTTACCAACAAAGCAACTTTACCTGATCAACCTATCGCTCTTCCAGTAGGTCTCGATTACCTCTTGTGCTAACCGTTCATCCAAGATCACGCCGACTCCATTCTTAACTCGGTCTCTATGAACCTTGTCCTGACCGCGATAAACACCTTATACCCCATGAGCAAGCGTCGAGCTCCTTCTCCCGTCCACATCACCTCTTGGATGCATAAGATGTTTTAAGCGTCTTCTCCTCATCACCTCCACCACTTCTGCCGATTTTTCCAGTTAAGACCCACATTCCAAGAGCCAACCTCGCAAACCTGTAGAACCCTTCCTTCTCCTCTCTCTCTCACCCCTCTCCTTCCTTGCTCATTTGACACCACATGCGGACGATGTGGCGCGCCGCTTCAGGGCGACGACCTAGCAACCCTTGCATATTTATCACTACACCCGTGTCTAGGAATGCAGCGCGTCGCGAGAGGGGAACGCCCCAATTGCCAGCCCTTGCTCATTTGACACCACACTCGGGGGGCCAGTTTTGGCGGCGTCGCTTCGGGGCGACGACCTAGCAACCCTTGCAAATTTATCACTACACTCGGGTCTGAGAAGTGCAGCGCGTCGCTGAGTAGGGAACGCCCCCACGAAATTATCATTTTGGTTCATGTCATAAGATGTGACAAATTTTTATGCTGGCTGTCACTGGCCTACCACAACCCTCCTGCTTTATCCGGGCTTGGGACCGGCAGTAGGAAACCCACTGGCGCAGTTCTTTTATACAACATATAACATCAGTAAAACTAAAGGTTTTTCATTGACCCAAGGAATAGTTGTATCAGTTGAAACTCTTCAAATTTATTTTATTTTTATTTTTATTTATAAAAAAAAAAGCACCTCCGAAACACACTATCTTTCAAAAGACACTTTTAAAGTAAGAACACTCATTTATCCCCTTACATATGACATGGAGAAATATCATTTATAACTAAAGTCTAGTTGCTATAAAATGTATGTACAATAGCCCAAACATTTGTGTACTTCAATAAGAAGTTGATGACATGAATTCCATTACTAGGTCCAAAAATGTAAAGAACGGTGGACCTAACCTGCAGTGGCGGACGCAGGATTTCAAAACTGGGGGGACAAATTATGAACGTTCATATACGGATAAAAAAATATTTTAAAAAAATGCAAAATAAATTAATGTGATTAATTTGGCAGTTCCTTATTAAATTCAATTAATTGAACCTCATTTGTAAAAACTTTAGCAAAATTAGTCTTATATGCATGCAAAGTGTGCAAAATATTTTGATTTTTTATAGCCAATTTTAAAATTTTAGCAAAAATAGTCTTATTTGCACGCGAAGTGTGCAAGAAATTTTGATTTTTTTTTATAGAAAATTAGACAATAATAATTTTAAAAAATTCAGCTAAATTAGTTTTGTATGCACATGAAGTGTGCAACAATGTTTGATTTTTTTATAGCCAATTTTGATTTATGTTAAAAGACTATTTTAATATTAATTCTTATAAAACAATAAATTATTTAAGCTTATTGAGAAAGGGATATATATTAAAATGAAGGAAGATGTAATATTTAAAGAAATACAAATGTGTAGGAATGAAATATAAAAAGGGTCACAAGTAAAAATATAAAGCAAAGAGTGCAAAACAAAGAGGAATAAAAATAAGAAATATAAGGTTTGAACCCATGACCTTTGATATTGAAATAAGGTGTCTAACCACTTGAGCTAACTTGACTTTATGATTTTTTAATACTCTCATTTTTACTTATTGTATATTTACAAAATATTTTTTCTAAAAAAACAGTTTTTTTAATTTTTTTTTTTTTTTGAAAGTGGGGGGACAAGTGTCCCCTTGTCACCCCAGCTGGGTCCGCCAGTGCTAACCTGTAGCTAATCAACACTAATAAGGACATAATTCCCCAAGATGTGAAATTTTTTTGTAAGAAGAGAATTTGCTCAAAAAAATTAATTAAAATGCATTTTCAAACAGTTGAGTGACAGAGTGTACACCAGTATTTGCTGCAGACATCATAGAAGCTAATTATAAAGCACAAAGGTTAAACAGATATATAGAATAATAAAGAGATCTTACCATGCTAGTCCCAAAAAGCCAAAGAAGTAGAATACATATTCCCAACCAAAACTCTGAATAAGTGGAGGAGCCAAGAGAAGCCTGTGGAGTAGATCAAGTGAAGAGATTAAAGACAAGTTCTATCGTTTAGAATTTGCAGGCTTGCAGCGACCTCCAAGATAAATGTATGTACATCCATGATGTCCTTCGATCAAGTAAAGATAATGATGTGCTTCTATTTTTAAACACTGTTAAATCCATGATCTGCTTCCATTTGTAAGAACAAGCAGATGACCGGAGAAACTAGTCTCATATTGTTCTATTATGTTTCATAGAGATGCCAGTTACCATTATATCAATTCCTAAGAATATTAGTTACACTCATAAAGCACAACATTGAATACAGTCATGCAATTAATGACCCATATGTCCATTAACTTGAATCACAGGTAAACAGACAAAGGATAAAAAAAAAAAATATATATATATATATAAGAAGGAAAGAAAAAAAAAATACCCGGCTACACTTCCTACACTTAAACCACCAAAAACAAATGCAACAGCTCGTGATCTCTCCTTCAAAGGAATGGATCTGCATAAAGATATATGGAAAGATATTAGCTACCATCTATATTATCCAGAATTGAAATATATGCTTTCTTAAATCATAGAACCGTCTGAGAGAAGATGCATGTATGGCAAAACAAGTATGAGAGAACCGTCTAAACAAGTATGAACACACATAGCATCATATATGGCAAGCTTTATGTGAGCGTTGTTATGTAACTCTAAAATGGTATGATGACCTAATTTTGAAAAATATATGCATCTATAAACAAATGACAAGTCAGTAAAACGATATTCCTAGTATAATTTGCAAAAGTATATGCCAAAAAATTCATAATATCACTCAGCTTGGAATCTGAATATAGATATGGGAAATCACTAGTTTCCTAAAGTGAGTGTATTTTGAAAATTGTCACATTCACAGTCTCATCCCTAAACTAATTTCAATCTTGGCATATCTAGGCTGCTATTGTTCGTTTGGTATGACATGTTAACACAAGGTTGCTATTCTTCCTTGGGTATGAAATGTTGCTAAATTAAGAAATTTTTAATGCTTGGCATCTTAATTTTTGGAGGCTTTTGCATTGTAAGATTCAATTACTGAGAACACGGCCATGAAATCACATTTAGAACATAGAAAACTCACAAGCAATTGAAAAAGATTTAGACAACAGCCACAAATGATAATAAATAGTACCTTTAAAGGAAAGAAAACATAAGCAACTGGGCCACAAAATTTAAACATTTTTGTCAAATTAATACCTGGCAATCATATCTGTGGCAGCCGATGGTGAAACGCCTTCGCCAATTCCAACCTTAAATTCAGAATGAATTAATAGTCACTAATAAACCTCATAGTATAAAATAAATGACATGTTAGCGAAACCATTCAAAACTCAAGAAGTTCCTGTATGACTTCCAAACCAAAAGAAAAAGACGGTGCATCATAAATCATAATGTCTGATTTAACACAAATGAGCCAGTTAAGGAACCACCATACCAAGATTCTAGAAAAAACTAGTCCTGGCATATATCCAGCTAGAACAGGAACAAATGCTGTAGCCACTGACCAAGTCAAAACTCCTAGCGCTAGAACTTGCCTGTATTAGAAGGGAGGAAATGTGATGATGAAATTCTGCATGCATCTTAAGAGAAATCCCACAAACATAGAAAGATGTAATGGAATAAAAATGAAATACAAAAACTGGAGAGCAGTAACTTAACAACATTCCAGACTCCAGAGTGTTAGTCAAAAGTTCAATGCAAATGACGATGTACACTTATGTTTCATGAATACTACAAAGTTGCAAACCTTGCACTAAACTGTTTTTTCCATGATTCTTCATTCTTGCACCAATTATTATGCAAAGGTGTCGAATGAAACTATTTTTGTTCTGCTCTTTAACCCATGCTCTACACTATATAATAATCTACACATTTATGCCCTTTTGGTAGGTATATAGGTATACATCAGGGATTCAGAGGCAATAGCGTGTTAAACAAGTACAAGAAATCTAACCTGAGTAGTGTTTACTACTTATAAGTACACCTAACATCTTGAGTTCTTGACGTTCTATGATCTTTTCTTATACAAATTTCAAAACTATTATACATGGTCTTAGACTCTTAGTCCAAGCATGATAATACTCAAAACTTGTGTCCAACATAAGTTTGATAGTAATAATAAAGATGCCAGTAGATAACTCAAATACGTTTGTCAAAGTATTTTCACATTTTCACTAAGGTAGTTGATCACTTGATTCTTTTCTTCCACAAATGGTGATGCATCAATAGACCATGATTACAAAGAGCTGCTGCATATTTAGCCAGTCACACGTTTTCTTAACTTTGAAATCAACTCCGGGAACCAAAACCACCAAAAAAAGAGCACACAAAAAACTAAGGATGTGTATGGCAAGAGGTTGGATAAAAGTCCTGGAACAAACTACACAGGCAACACAGCAAGCATTTTTCAAATATTTGATACCAAATACAATGCAAAAGAGCTTCTATTTGTACTAAAAAATGTCTATTCTCTTTCCAGTCCCAACATACATTTAACTGAGAAGAGATACCCCCGAAGGTTCTCTAAGGGTGCAACATCATATGCAAGCTACTCCAAAGTTTTGTGGGTCTATGATCGACTCACTGTGCAATATTACAATATGATGTCTTCATTACATTGTCCAAGTTTTAAATGTTTAGATTTACTGTGCGAGAGTTGCAAGCCCAAATTATTTATAGTTCATTAATTACGTAAGATGGTATGAAGTAGGGGATTTGTCACATAATAAGTTTTACTCAACTTGGGGAGACTTACCCAGAGAGTCATGGCGACATAAGAAGCATGTCTCAACCCTGGAAAGAGGGTGAAATAACCAGTGATCAAAAAGAAGGAAGAGAATAAAGAATAGTCTCTATGTGGATGAAAAGACAACTTTTATGCTAGCATGCAAGATAATCTATAGCTCACTTATGCATGTACTTCCTTGCTTTACCATCAGATCAAACAAACTAAATAAGCCCCTTAAAATTAAATAAGGTTTGATGGTGTAAAGTGTAACTAGGCTTATTATGCACACATCCAACTTATAATATTCATGAAGTTTTCAAAAGACACAACAGGTTTACTCATGTTCAAAGGGAAATAAGATATTGACACCAAGTAAAAATAAATATAAAAATAAATACTTCCTCCGTAACGAAAAAAACGCAACAAACTCGTTGTTGCGGACTCCTAGGCAAAACTTCTTAAGTGACATTATAGGCTTGTTTAACCCATGTAATTAAGATAATGATAGGAAGAAAGAATCACCACTACCACTCCAACCACAACCCAACACTGCCAAATCAGAACCACCACTGCCACGCACCTGAACCACGAACCACCACCATGTACGCCACCGCGTACGAACCAAAACCACAAACCACCTGTCCCATTCAAACAACCCAATTGAACCACCTGTCCCAATCGAACAACCACCCCATTCAAACCACCACTATCACCATGCGAACCATCACCACCATTCGAACCACCACCACAGTTCGAACCACCCTCCCATTCGAACCACCACCACAGTTCGAATCACCCTCCCATTCGAACCACCACCATTCGAATCACCCCTCCCAATCGAATACCCTACCACTCGCACTTAAGCCTAAACGAACACCCCTCCCATTCGAACCACCTTGCGCGACCACCTGGACACCATACGAACCACTAGCGAACCCTAATCGAACCACTCGCACATGCGCGAACAACCACTTGGTTTGATTTTGTCTCCTCCATCGTATTTAAAATCTTGCAATTGATTGAATTTTGGTATTTTCGTTGGATTTGGGGGTCTATTTCGTGGTGGCTAGTAGCAGCAGTGGGGTTGTGAGGGAGGTCGCGGCGGTTCGTGGGATTCGATGAAGGTTGTTGCGGTGGTTGTTAGGGTGGTGTTGCTGCTAGAGTGGGGTGTTGGGCTGCTACAGTGGGGTGGTGGGGTGAGTGATTAGTTTAGGTTTAGGTGTTTAATAATTTACATTGTAGAATTATAATTTTGGTTAGGGTAGTTTAATTATGTTTTAAATATTTTAGTAAGGGTAAAATAGACATTTCATAGCTGAAAACATACCAAATATGGAAACCAAAAGTTTGTTGCGTTTATTGTGATATTTCCTAAAATGATAATTGTTGCGTTTTTTTGTTACGGAGGAAGTAATAAAAATAGCCCCCTTTGTGTTGCGAGTTTAGAGTGAAAATTTTGACAAGGTCACTAACAAGAGACAACCTAAGTACACTACAGTTATTAAAGTTTTGATTGCTATATGAAACTTTGTGCTTTTGCACAAATGCCGTGCATTGAAAAATTAACAAATGGGCATCAATGTACATAAGAACTCATTGCCAATTATCTGACCAACAAATAAAAGAAATTTGAACTACAAGTCAATGGACTCAATGCTTTTGTTAACAAAACACATAACATAAGCAACGTTAACCTTTCTTCTTCTTCTTTTTTTCACTTTAAACTAACCTGCCTCCAAATATTTTTGCAAGCCATCCCCCAGGTAACTGACTCAATGCATAACCCCAAAAGAAAGATGATTGTACCAATCCAGCGACGGAAGCATTCCACCCGAACTGGTGTGACATTGGAATAATGGCAACACTCAAGTTGACCTATTGGCAATAGATAAAATGCAAATTAGCAACTAGCAAGTATTCAGTTTGGCACATACAACATGCAATTATAACGAAGATGCACATTAATGCCATATTATCCAATAATTACAAGACAGGGTTTACTACAGTAAGGAAAAAAATTGACATTATTGATACAGGCTACAAGTTTCATAAGTGACACCTAAGTTTTAATATCTGAAATTGAATATTTTATATACAAATATAGGACTTAGGTTTTTTTTAAAAAAAATCAATAAATGAAAATGAAGTATCTGATAATTGAATTCCTATTGCCACTTGCATCAGGAGGAAGACTCAATCTATAATGAAGCCTGCGCTTCAATTGCTACTACTATTGAAACAAAAATATAAATAATTAAAAGTTACACAGACACAATTAGACTAACCCAAAACCCCAAATGCCAAACAATGAACAAAAGAAGACCAAAAGTGCCCAATAAATCACATTTGCTAGATACACAACAAACAGAAATTAAATTTTAAGAAAGCTTAACATAAACCATAAAATACCCAACAAATAAAAGGAAATATGATTCAAAATTCAGAAAAAAAAAACTCAAAATCATAAAATTGATAAAAATTGAGTACCTTATCCATGTTACAAATGACAAAAGCCAATGAAGTGGTGCCAATAAGCTTATATCTCTTAGGCAGATTCTTCCAAGGAGGCCAATTCCAGGTAAAAATCTCATCTTTATCACTCCTCTCATTTTCAAATTTATCCTCAGCAGATGAAACCAGTTGTACTGATTGATCCACATCATCTTCTACTCTCAATCTAGTGACTGTACTGCCAAGTGCCCTTTTGCCCAGATAATCATTTGCATTATTGTTAAACAATCTCAATTTCAAATGGGATTTAGCAGAAATTTGGTGTAGTAAAGTATGAGGGTGTTGAACTAAAGATGGCCGTTGAAAACTATTTGTGAGTTTCTGGGTGGTAAAGATGCTGGCTTTATAAGGTTTTATGGTGAAATTGGCCATTTTTAAGCTTTGCAAAGTTCAAATTTAGCTCAAAAATGAAATTCATAGAATAGCAAAGTCGAATTATGGAGTTAAAATTTCTGGGGTATAACTCGTTGTTTTACACTTTTGGGGGAAAACGAATGAAGTAATGAATGATGATGAGAGGATGGTAGAAGAACACGAAAAGAGTTTGTTACAAGGTTGGGATATATTTGGGACCTACCATTTGTGAACTCCTACAGTCGTACGTGGCGGATTTTACTCACTGACAAGTATACTCCAACTCCAATCGAAGACAGCAAGAGGGCAAGTGCTTGGCAAATTTCTCAAATTAATACAGCACGTTGCTATATTGAAGTGATTGACTTTGTTATACTTCCTCCGTATCGGAAAAAACGCAACTTTGAAGGAGATACGGACTCCTAGAAGAAAAATAAATAGTGTTTTTTTAGAATGTATAAGGTTATGTTAATTAATGTAATTAGGAGAGAGGGAGTGGTCTCTCCCTTTTGCAAACCCCACGTGAGGGGATGTTTTTGTGGGAAATCAGATTCCCAAAAAGCATCTAAATTCCCTCCAAAACCAATTTCATTCCCAAAAATTGAACTTCCCACCAAATATTTCAATTTTACAATTCAAACTTGAAGCCACTTGGCTATAAATACAATAACCACTTTCATTTCACCATTGTTGCATATCTAACCAGAAACCACCATTCTACCAGCCCATGCAAATTTTCTAAGTTAGCAAAAAATTAATTTTAGCCTACACTGCACACACTGCACTAAACCTTAGTTAATTACAGCTTATAAATCCTACTAAATTAGATTAACATCAGCTCCAAGAAAYCCCAAAAAAATGGCAGCCGATGAAGTTGACGACCCGTTCTACAGCCTCGATGTCCTGCTTGCTGAGAGTGAGCTTAGTCCTCATCATCTTCAATCTGAAACAGAACAAGAAGAGCAACAGCAACAACAACAACAACAACAACAACAACAAGAGGAACAACACATCAGGTTAGGTATTTTTTCTAGTGAAAGAAAAGGAAATCTGAGTATAAAGGAAAGAAACCATGTTATTCAACAATTGCTTCAAAATTTAAAAGACAACAAGGTACCACATGGATTTCAAAAAGAGCTTGCTAATGCATTAGGTGTTAATAAAAGCACAATTTCAAGAATTTTTAAAGACATTAAAATGCAAAAAGAAAGAGGGGAAGTCATTGATGTCAGACCCAAAAAAAAGGGWGTTGTTGGTAGGAAAGCCAAACAATATGAAGAGGATTTCCTCCAACGAGTGCCACTGCATTTAAGGACAACAATCATCATTCATCAATGACTTCCCAACGACGCATACAAATCAATCAACAGCAACTTAAAAATCCAACAAACACCAACATTAAAATCCATAGGTGATCAACATAATAATCCAACCAGCAGCATCATGTAAATCAAAATCCAACTTCACATTATAATCCAATCAACCAGCACCATAAAAATCAAAATCCAACATGACATAATAATCCAAGAAGCCAGCAACATAATTATCAAAATCCAACATCACATAATACTTAAGCAGCCAGCTCAAACATAATTATCAAAATCCAACCACATAATATCCAAGCAGCCAGCAACATAACTATCAAAATCCAACATCACATAATAATCCAAGCAGCCAGCAACATAATTATCAAAATCCAACATCACATAATAATCCAAGCAGCCAGCAACATAATTATCAAAATCCAACATCACATAATAATCACATAATATTTACAGAAATAAATAGGGTTAAATAAACATCACCATAGTTACAGTTTCAACAAAATCACAGCCACCTTGTTGAAGGGGTTCCGGCTTGACCACCCTTTTCCTTAAAGACCTTCGTGGAGGAAGGGGTGGCAAGCCTGGATCTTTCTTCGCTTTCTTTGGCTTCCACATTTTCWCGTAGCCAGCAGGGTCGAA
The DNA here is from genome assembly GCA_008642245.1 of Bassia scoparia. Classification (NCBI taxonomy): domain Eukaryota; kingdom Viridiplantae; phylum Streptophyta; class Magnoliopsida; order Caryophyllales; family Amaranthaceae; genus Bassia; species Bassia scoparia. Next base: position 80,682 of record SNQN01001457.1, read on the forward strand.
CAACAACCCACAAACCACAACCCTCTTGCCTTCAGGGACGTTGACAARAGGGTGACCACCCACCTCACCAACTGGCTCAACCACATCAKCAYCCACCTTGCCCTTACCCTTTGCACTCCTCTCAYCCACCTCAACAAACTCATTACCAACTTCAACTCCCTCAACCTGCTGCCTGAAATCACCCTCATCATCACTAATGACAACTGGTTGCCTTTCACTGCAACCCTCAAACTGCTCACACTCAAATTTATGAATGAAATCAACACCCTTACCCAACCCCTCTTCCTCTTCCTCAGTCTCACTGTCAGAGTCACTGTCACTAAAACTCTCACTCTCACTCTCTGACCCAACCACATCCTTTCCCTTTGAGGACTCACCCGCAACCCTAACCCCACCAAACCTTCCCTTCACTCCCTCACCCTCACCCCTATTCTTTTCCTCCCTCTTCTTATCCTCCACCTTCTCAATCGCCAAATTCTTTCTATACTTCCTAAAGCAAAGATCAGAATGATTAAGCTTCCTCAACACCTTCCCCAAAGCTTCGTACGCAACATGACCCAAACGACGTTTCTTGTCACCACTTGCGTACAACCTCCATGGGTAAGTGTGACCCATCTCAATACCATCAATAATGTTATTGAGGAACACAACATCGTCATAGGGTTTATCAGGATCCATAGCATCATACAAAGGGGTCAGATCCAACATGTTTAATTCGTTGGTTGAAAAAGGGGAAAACAGAGGAACTCGAAGAACAGAAGCATCAAAAGAGATAAATCGAAAGATAGAGAAGATGATGGAAGCAAAGGAGAAGATCGCAACATAAAAATGGGGGATTCAGAGCCTCTATCAGCAGCGATGAAGGAGAGAGAGAGAGGAACTAGGGTTAGGGTTTGGAAAGATCTGGAAAGAGGGAAGAACAACGACGAAATGAAGGAGGGAGGTTGAATGAATTTTGGGGATTCAATGGGAAATAGGGGTGGGTGGTTGGTGGGAGTAATTAATTGGGGAGGGAATCATCAAGTATAATGAATAGGTTAGATTAGATTTAATCGTTGTTAGATTAGTTATAATCATGATATTAAAAAAAACATTAAGGGTAATTTGGTAATTTTGTCACTTTTTTTTTACTAAAAGTAGAAAGAAAATAAAAGTTGCGTTTATTATGATATTGCTAAAATTGGCAAAAGTTGCGTTTTTTTCGATACGGAGGAAGTATTAAATTTTACTAGTTTTTATGTGCACGCGATGCGTTCTTAAATTGTGAAAATTGCAATTCATAAAATATGATTATATAGTATGTATTATATTATAATTTTTAGGAAATATCTAATATAATTGATTTATAATTACTCGTCAAAAAAAATAATTGATTTATAACTAATTAGCAATACAATTATTTTAATTATAATCATTTCATAAGTAGCTATAATTTGAATTTTAAATATATTTCATATATGTTTTAATTCAATTTAGAATAATGTTCATTGCTTTGTAATTTTCACTAATTAAGTTACACAATTAATATATTCTCTATTTTTTATTGAATGAGATATTTGGTAATTTATTAAGGGTATCAATTTCTAATTTTTGTTATTAAGGGTATTAAAGTCTTTTAGATACATTAATTCATTAAGGGTATTTACGATTTTTAAGAAGGGGGACACCACCCTCCCCCTTCCCTTATGTAACTTAGATTAATTTACTCCATATAATACATTAAAATATTAATTTAGAACAATGTTATATAGAATCCTGAGGTTATACTTAGGACTATTAATAAGTTGAGCTTGCTCACGAGCTGTTCGAGCTCAGCTCGGTCAAAGCTCAGCTCGATGGGGCTTGGCTCGATCTCGAGCTCGAGCCAAGCTCAAAATTTGAGCCTCTCGACTCGGCTTGTTAACAACCCTATACTTATAAGCATTTACATACATTTCTAATTTTGGAAACAATTTAGAAAAGTATGACAAAATCACGCGTGTAACAAGGTAATTAATGTTTGATTCAATATTTTATTTCCATTTTTAACACCTTATATATAACCTTTAAGGCAATGTTTAACATTTTCCATAATTTTATATATTACTAGATTAGTCCCGTGTGTTGCATGTTTTTGACAAATGAGATTTGCTATTATCAAAATTTTGTTAGAAGATAATTGAGGCATTTGATATACAGAGTATGAAATATAAATGGATTAGTTCGCTCATGTATTAAGATAACTATAAAAGATGATGTCAAAAGTAATTTTAGAAGCAAAATTTTACTCCACTACCTAAAAAAAAGATGACGTCAATAATATATTTTCTTAATCAGCTAAAATGGCTCCATGCATTTATTACACAATTTATATAGGCTTTATTGATTGGTTTAAAAATCTAGAAATTATTTTTTATTACTCCAATATGAAAAACATTGAGCAATGGCTCCTTCAAATGTTTTCTCAACCAACCATTGTGAATAGTTTACAAAGAGTAGTGTCAATATTCGTCGAAAAACAAAAAACTATCAAGTGTAGATAACAATAATAAGGTAATTCAAATGTGTTAGAATTATTTCGACTTCTATGGTGAGCATCATAATAAAATCATGAAGTTTTCCCCTTCTTCTCCAGCTTCAATGCAACTCATTATACACTTCTTCAATTCTATAAAATACAATTCTAGTGTAGAAATTCAGCTTGAAACACAGATATGAGATATGGCAATGATTGCAATAAAGCTTTTAGCCTAGCTACCAGGTATCACATTCTAACAGCATGCAACGGCCTCTTCCCCAGCTGATAGTTTTCAAAGAATATGTTTTCATAATGCTGGACTCTTTTATACATCTGTGGCCTATCATCCGTGATAAGTTCAGTTATCGGTCCAACCTCCCTATCAGGGTCTGGGAAACTGAACATTGCCACCGAGATTCTATCTCTTTCGGAGTTTGTCACCACCCTATGCACCGTACTTTTCAGTACACCATTACTCATTATCTGTGCAAACAGGACATCATAGGAAAGAAAATATCAGGAAGACCTCCTCTTCTTAGAGTGAAATCTAATATGGAACACACTTGATGTCATTGGCAATCCTAAGATTTAGCATAAATTAAGGCAATTATCGCGAATTATATAACCCCAAGGTCAGTTTTAATTAAGCTTTAGCAGTTTGGTATAAATTTAGGCAATCATAGTGAATTTAGTGAATCCTATCCTATATATAATTCAGAGTTTCATGCACCTTCATTGCAAATTTGGTCAAATAATAACATGATTCAAGTAAGGCAGTAAGCTGTTACCTCTAACAAATCACCAACATTGACAAACAAAGCATCAGGAACAATAGGAGCTCTGAACCACTGATCATCTTTGAGCACTTGAAGGCCTTCCACTTCCCTGTCTTGTAGCAGCATTGTAAATGATGTTCCATCCGCGTGTGGTTTCACACCGAGAACACTTTCAGGAGTTGGACACGGTGGATAGAAATTCAACCTCACAGCCATTATTACTAGATCTCCGTGCTCCTTCAAGAAGCAGTCTTCGTCCAAATTCAAGGAACGAGCAATAGCCTTGAGGAGTTGATCAAAAATCGCCCTGATCTTCAAGGTATATTCGTGTATAACTTCCCTGCAAAAACTCACATACATGAACCCCCTGTGGACTAATAGAGGCAAGCAATATAATGCGTACATACCTAAACACAAGCGGATTCTCAGGCCAATATTTTAGCTTGCGTTGGTCTTCAGGGTAAGATGTAAGATAAAGCCGGTCAGTCCAATCAAGAGTCTGTTTCTCTGCGACAACCGTGTCATTCCCATATCCATCCCAGTCATTCATCTCTCTTGAGTACTTCGTTTTTTCCTCCGATGGAAGTGCAAAGAAATCCTTGCTAACTTCACGAACTTTGTCGAGGAAWTCACTCGACATGCCATGATTTATAGCCTGAGACAAACATTTAATCAACTATCACCCTTAAACATCAGGCCTTTTCAGCACATTGTTAGGAACTATAGTCTTGAACACCTAAGAACTGTCACAAACAAATCAGAACACTCGGGAGAATTTCATACAAATAATGCATAATGCTATAACTCCTACAGATCCTTTCTTATGAAGTGTTTCAAATTCACCCAAGGCGAAATTATTGCTCGCATAATTCCTCTAAAGTATAATACCAATATACCACAACACAACTTCCCTTTCAAAGAACACTTCSAAGTTTGAACTACAATTAAAAGGCAGATAATTCTTCTGCATATCTCATGCATATTAGCATATACTTTGTATTGTAATATAACTACCGACTCTTTTATCCCTTTAGAACTAACTTCAATTTGTTCTAAACTATTTGGAAGAGGATGATGATCATACTGGTCCAATCATCTTTATTACGGAGTACATTATATTGGTTTTTAGTTTGTGATTCCTTGGATATTTGGCAGTAATTGCAGTTAAGTAGATTTGTCATTTGGTTTTAAAAAAAACAATTAAAAGGTATAGTACCATAGTATACTCATGCACTTCTGCTACTCCGTATACTCCCTGTGATTCAATTTATATCTTTAGTTATATATTAAAAAAAAATTTAAAAATTATATATTAAAAAAGTATTCGTCGAGACGAATCAAATGAGATTCCACGTGACTATTTTTTTTTAATAGTGTATATAAAAATTAAATACGGTAAAACTACCATAGATGAATAGTGTAAAAAAAATGTAGCATTTAAATTGAATCGAATGGAGTATTAATTCGTTGAAATGAAAATGACAGTATGATTCATTACTTGTACAACAGAACAATTCTTTTAATTTCCCACAATACAAATTACACATTTTGGAATTAGCTTCAAGATAACTTCAAAATTTCAGAGTTTCTGGGATCTTGGGATTCTCACAAAATTTTCAGAGTTTGTCACTCCAACAAAACAGAACAGTAACTAACTAACTAACAACAGTTCAATAAATACTCACTCAGTCTTTAACTTTAAATAAAAATTCACTGTTTAACTTTATACTTCAACCAAACTTGCCAATAATCTTCACAGATTCATCCATACAAATTCAAAACTCAAATCAAAAGCCCCAATTTTACTTTTATTTTCTAGCAATCAAATATAAATGCATAATAAAAATAACATCACGTACTCTAACTATAAATTAGTGTTAGACTATTTTTAGCAAAAAGAATCGACGTAACTTAAGAAATCTATAATCGATTGTTCTCTTATAAAATAAGAAAAATACGATCTTGAAAAATAAATTCAAACCTGGAAACAACCCCATTGAGTGAGAGCCAATTGGAGCTTGCACAGTTCATGATTAACTTGATCAGAAGATGATGATGATGATGATGATGATGAAGAAAATAATTGAGAGAAATCAATGACAAAATCATCCATATATGGCACAAAGTCAACTTTGGACTGTGGGAATCCATTTTCGTGAATAAATTTTTCAGGAGTTTTGCCATTACAACTTCGTGCTATTTCTTGAACTGGCTTTGCTTGGAATAATTCCTTCTCCATTACAATTTGGTGATGATTTAGATTTCACTTCACCGCTTGAAGTTCTCAATTGAAATAGATGATTCATGTTTGTTTATTGTTTTGTGTTCGAATTTCAACTGGTCAAAAATAATTGTTTATTATAAAACTTGGTGCATATATTTGACCAAGGTGTCTGGTTGAATATTTCAATATATATACCCATCCGTTTTTTAATAGGTGTTCCATATGAATTTATCTAAAGTCTAAAGCAATGAATCTGGAACAATCTTCCAAACACTTACTCCGTATGTCTTATTATGTCTTAATTCTACCATGAGGTAATCTCCCTTTTTCTTTGAGCTATGTTATGTTGGATTACAATAAATATTAATTTTATATTTTTATGTACTATCATTTACATTGATCCTGAAATTCCCTTAATCAAATTATTATCTTGACAATTGCTTGAACATTTGAAGGTATTTTTAATTTGATTTTCGAAATATTATAAATTTGAGTAAGTTTCTCTATTCAAATTATCTCAATATTAATGTTTCTTTATGCTACAACTATTCAGTTTTGAGGATTAATATCTATCGTTGACTATTAATAAATTAAGTCTTATTAATATCTCTTTGCTCTCATCTTTATGTCTGTTGATATACCAATTTGCACGCTCAATATGTTATGCAAGATTGCTTGGTGACATTAGCAATGACAATGAGGTCCTTCTTTACACATATGATTATATGAGTACATGACTAATGACTCCATCTCCTTGATTATATTGAAAGATGTACTCCGTATATGCTAGGTAAGAACTGGAAATCTGAAAGTGAAGAGAAATGAAAGGATAAATCGGCCTTTATTCTTACTTTTTAAATTATACGAGTAATATATTTCTATCTTGAATTGAATAGTTTGTCAACATCATAATACGTATGAGTGTATGACAACAAATGGTCATATTCCCATAGCATTTTTATGGGTGAAAAAATCCCCACAACAATATTGGGCAACAACCCGTTGTATAGACTCTTAATAACTCGAGACAATAATAAAAAGTGTACGTATTTGGCATGGGTAAAAAATATACTCCTTCCGTAAAAAAAAATGCAACAATTGGTTATTATTTGTGAGAGATAAATATTCAATTGTTGCGTTCTTTTTGTTATAGATGGAGCAGTTTTTTTTACCAACCAAACACGGACAAAATCCAAAATAAACAATAAACAAAATAATAATAACATAAAGGTAAAACTACACAATGAGGTTCTAAGAAACAAACAATAATTAAACACGAATACTCTATAGATAGGAAACGTTATATACTTACATGGCAAAGGTTTCTAAAATTTAAACTAACATGAGAACGACCATGTATTTATCTTTTGCTTTGGATTATAGGGTATGCATGAGACATAAAACACATCCACAACCCGGGCAACGCTGGGCAAAAAACTAGTTGATTGTAAACATCTTAACCGAGGGGTTGAAGATAGGTGAGTATATGTAAGGTCAAACACAGAAGCTTGCAAGGATAAACAAAAAGTAAGCACACTCGGAGTAAAGCGTGGGGTGAACTGGTTCTCGGAATAGGGAAACAGTAGATGTGTGTGTGTGTTGAAAACTACCCATATTTTTCAAAAACTTTAGAAATAACTACCCACTATTTTTTTTAATTAAAAAATACTGCCCTCATTTTATAAAACCATTGTAAAACACTGCCCACTTTAATTCTCAGGCAAGAAAAAACCAATTTTCCAAGCTGTTTTCTGACATTCCGACGTGTGGGCCTATTCCCTTTTTATTTCTCTCGATTATGTTTCATTTTTCTTCAGTTGAACAACAAAAAAATCATTTTTTTCGCTAAAATCCCTCCTCTCTACTCCATTTTTTGCCCCAATTCTCAATTCATTCTTCCTTTTCAATTAGAAACCTAGTATTTTTGGCCCGACGTTGTCCGGGTCATACGATTTCATTATATTACTATTTCGATTTTTTGATTTCATTGTTTTTATCTATATGTGAAATCTAATGTATAATATAGTAAAATTATCATTGTAAAATAACTAAATAAATTCTGTAACAAAATAAAGTGGAAAATATTATATTTTTTCGTTCAATAATTTTATGTGCATTCGGGTTTTTATTTTCTACTAATTACATGTCCATAAAATCTTCTACATACCACATGTAGATAGAACACTATTACATATTCTACAATATGATTGTAATAATTATATAAATAATATTATTATTTTTAATATTATTATCCCCTTTGTTCGTACCTCAAGAGAAGGAAAAAAAACACGAAAAATTATCATAATAATTGTAAAACATTTATCAATAATATTAGTACGGAGTACTTCGTATATATTAGTGGTTAAAATCTAACCATTTTGTCAAAGGTTAAATAGTTGGCACGGATCGAAAGTATTATTGTTGAATAATAATAAAATCACAATTTTTTTACCTCAAAAAATAAGGGACACACGAATTTATTACAATTATTGTTAAACAATAAAACTAACATTTCGTCTAAATTAATGGTTAAAATCTCCTCTAATAAAAATAGTGGTTATAATCTAAAAAAAATTAATGAAATTATTAAAAAAAGCTAAAGAATGATACATTAAGTGCGCTTTAACAATAGAACAATATCTTTTAAAAGATTGAAGTGTAAACACTAAATGATGTTAGTTGAGTTGGTAGGGGCATATTAAATATGTGATAAGGTCTTGAGTTCAAATCTTACTATAAACATATTTTTTAATTGAGCAATTACACTATAATCCTGCATGGCGCTAGATGACATGGCATATGAAGATGGAGAGCTATTGACATGTCGCATACATGTCATAATTCTAGAGAAAGCTTAGGGAACACATGGCGCATGTACGTTGAGTAAAGGAACCACGTGGCGCTATGACGGTGTTTAGAACACCTTTTAATAATATTTGTAGATTTCATTTCTGTCATTTTCTTTTCCCCAATTTCTTCTATTTTTTTGGTTTAATTTCATCTATATGTTTTTTGGGGTTTAATTTGTAACAATTTTAGGGTTTGTCTTTCTCTATTTTGATGCTTGATTTTCATCTAATTTCCCTTTGTGTTGTTAGAAGAATGTCGAAATCTTCTTATCAATCATCATTAACAAATTCCRAGAAAAGAAGAAAAAGAAGAAAGAAGAAGATTATTATTAGTGATGTAGATCAATTAAGAAGCAAATAACAGTACAATACAATTAGAAGAGGAGAGAGAAGAGTAGTGATGAGGAATATCAAGAAGAGGGTCAGCACAGCCCACTCCGACGAAGATGAGAAAGTCAAGCAGAGGCCCTGTTGCTTGGACTACAGGCTCCTGGCCGTTGGGCCCACTTGCGACCTCAAAGTAGATGCTGTTACTATTGGTCTCATTGCTGCTACTGTTGGTCTCGTTGCTGCTTGCCACCACTTCTGGTTGTGTGGTGGGAATGCTTAGTGGTGGCGGTAATGAAGGAGAGATGAGAGAGAAAGGAAGCAAAGAAGGAAAGTCGGTTTTTTTTGGTAAGGAGATGAAGGAGATGAGTGAAGGAGCCAAAGGGGAGTATTGAAATAGGAAGGAGACGAGTGAATTGAAAGAGGAGTCACAGGGGAGTATTGAAGGTTGGTGGTGATTAATGGTGTAATTTAATATATGCGTAGGGGTAAATAGGTAATTTCTTAGGTTAGTGTAATATTTGGGAGGGAAACATAAGAACCGTGGGGCCCATAGCTCGGAAAACCAGTTTCTCTTGCCTGAGAACCAAAATGGGTAGTGCTTTACAATGGTTTTATAAAATGAGGGTAGTTATTTTTAATAAAAAAATAGTGGGTAGTTATTTCTAAAGTTTTGAACAATATGGGTAGTTTTCAGCAAATTTTCCTTATTTTTTGGATTAGATCAATAAGAAACATAGGATAGGAGGATGTATGTCATAAATTATGACATACAAATAAATGGTATTTTAGCGGTTGCCGCGATTTTAGACCCTAGAAATAAAATGGATTGTGTGGCTCATTATTTTGGGGAATTATATGGAGAGAATGCCGATAGTGAAATGGGAAGAGTAAGAAGAATTCTTGACAATCTTGTGCGTGAATTTGAAAGTAAGGATGAGGTAGTAAATGACCATTCACAATTGAAGCGGGGGTTTAAGAATGTGGTAATGAAGATAGCTTTGCTAAATCTAAAAGGCAAAAGGTTACGATAAGGCCTTTGAGGAGTGAGGTTGATCGTTACTAGGAGGCCGCTACCATGGCGAAGGATAATGACTTTGATGTTCTTGAATGGTGGAAAGTTGAGAAGAATTATCCAACATTCTTGCAATTCCCGTCTCTTCGGTTGCATCGGAGAGTGCTTTTAGGTCGAAGAAATGACGTCTGAAAATTGTTTTGTACGCGCCTACTCGATCATCAACCACAATTATGTCTTCATCTTCCCTTTCTTCATCGGTAACCCTATGTGAATGTAGGAAATTGTGACGTTTTCCGCCGTGACTCGTTATCAAATAGGCCAACCAATCGCTTTGCGTCCCTCGCCCACATCTTTAGCGCTTCCTTTCCTCTATAGGAGACAGGTGACGGCATGTCCACTCGATATACGGCATGGGTCTGATACCACCCCCTTTCCGGAATGCCATGTATTCGAAGTCTTTGAAAAGAACACCTGCCTTGTAATCACTCATCATCTCTATTTTTCCCAAAACAACAACTTGCTATGAAAAACTTATGTTCATCCTGTACTCCTTCAAACTTGTCATCAGTAAGGTTGTCGGTTATGATGTTTTTGCTCAAGCACAACTTTCTTCACACCAATGATCTTTGTGTGTTCGTGGGACCACCCTTATCATAGCCTTACAAAAAGGCATTTCTTGGACAGAACGACGATTGGATACGCAAATCCTTTGCTCCAAATTGCATCCTTCCATATCCTTCGCCTTCTTTCGACAATTACTAATGTACTTCTGATCTGGTTACGAAAGCACTCGCAAGCAAAGTCAAATGTCGCGTACCTGATTCTTGTCATTCGAACCTCTTGGGCAATCACCCCAAATCCATTGCTGAACCCATACAGTTTGAAAGTCCTTCACGGCTAAGTGAGTGGGGAACACCATCCCAACACAGGCTCTTTAACAGTTCTTCTTCATCATCCACCACCACATCATCACAACCTACAGCTTCATTAGATTCACTTCCATGTTGCACAATATCTTGGGGGAATTATATCGGAACCAGCGTCCGAAGACTAACACTGCAAGACGGAGAACTGGGGGGTTCAAAACACAGTTGCTATAGTGCTAGCAAACGTTTTGGGGGACTTACTGGACTTCTCATGATGTTCACCGAGCCTGAGTTGGTGTGTCACTGAGAGATGGTGTACAAAAGCTGCCTAGGAATGTCAGCCACTCACCCAAAATCGTTTACCAAATAATTGCACTTATCCCTGTTTGGAATAGGCGTAAAGACATTACAAGTATCAACATCGGTTGGATTGGGAGGATTTCGAGTACTATCATATCCGAAAACTGAAAATAAAACAAACCAATACCAAAAACTTAACATTACAGAACATAAATCGAGAACGAGGGTGTTGGAAAGAAATGGCACAAAATAACCATTGGCATCCCTCTAGTATACCTAACATGTCAATTACAATACCTATAGTATCCCTAATCAGAAAAATTCATAAGGAACAACACTTGATCATTGCTAACCAGTGAAAAAAAAGGGACCAATAACACTTCTACAGGTAAATTACACTACTACCATAACATTCAATAAAACAAACAAAAGATTATCATGCATAGAAACAGACTGAACAATTAATGATCACCAAATAGCAACAGGACAACTACGAGATCTCAACCAACTGAACATCAATTAACAGATTTGCAAATAACAATAACCAGTCCCAAAACAGTCAACATTACAATTTTAAATCAGATTATTCAACAATAGAGCGGGAAAAAACAATTTACTAGAATTAAGCAACATTCTACACGAATGAATCCAAAGCAAAAAAACCAATTCAAGGACATACAATCACCTCCACATTAACATATCAACATCACGGACCATATAAATCAGAACAACCCTTAAAAAATTTCTAAGGGTTTCACAAAAAAAAATTGCAAACAAAAATTAGATTTGCGAGAAATACGAAAGCATACCTAGGAATGCACGGCTAATCAATTTCCACACAAAATTCTGCTCCTACGCTACTGATTTCATGAGTAGAGTGGACAAACCATAGCTGAGAGGGGACATTGAAGGGGAAGAGGACTGAGTTTCAAACTTATTGACATATTAAAGCCATAGAGTTTGATATGGGCGGTAAGAAAATAACTAGCATTCAGAAAACAATTAAAAAAACGGGTAACCAAGGTAAAAAGCTTGAGTTCGTTATAACAACTAACGACAACTTAACATCCAGTTAAACTAGCACGTGGACATATTGAAAGGCAAAAAATTAACAAAAAAACCAGGCAGATATACTTGTCAGGTATATCTACTGATACCTAAAATTCCCCGTTGTGTTTCCATAATAATAACAATTGAAAACAAAAGTTTTTGCAACAAAGTGAATAAGAAAAATTATTTATATTGATATTTTCTGGCAAACCATTACAATCAGTACTGCAGCTATCATTAGCCTACTCGACTACAGGTAATATGAACAACCTAAAACCTCCTACCCTTAGTGGGACCGTCGACCCTCACCGCCCTCAGAGGAGCAACTTCATCGTGATAACACATACCTGATTATCACGAGAAAGGGATCTGTTAGACCTCGAGCCACCAGATAGAAGAACTAGAGTTTTGAGAAGCCATTGGAGAAAAAACAAGAGGAGAAACAAGATATAATTAAGGTGAGATGAAGAAATAATGAACGAGAAGAGAGGTAGATGGAGATATTTGCAAAGATCTGATTTAAAGAGGAATGAGAAGATAGGTAGTGGAGTAGTATAGCATTAATTGACTACACCGGTAAAAGAAAAAATTAGATTTAGGAAAATTAAAAAACAAATAATAAAACAAAAAAATGAAATCAGCCGGCTAATAAACAGGCCACAAGGGTAACTGAAGTAACAGGTAAACTAAGCCACTAAACCCATTCAGTGCAGATTAAGGTGAAAATTAGGATTAATTTGAAATTATACTAAGGTGGGATTAATATGAGCGGACCACCAAAAGGTGGATTATTATTTCCATTTTTCCCTATGAAGTGTACACATTTCCTTTGATTTTTGCGTTTATTAAAGTACTAATTATCAATCGATTGTACCATGTACATGCTCAAAGGTCGACACTGTTAAAGATTAGAAGATGAAGGTTTGAATGCACTCAAAGAGGGGTGAATTGAGTCTTGGGAAACATGATTAATTAAAATTCTTTCGGATTAAAGGAGGAACCAGTTGGGTTGATTCTTAGCAGTAGAAACAACTTAAAAAACAATAAAGAGAAAACACCAGATTAACGAGGTTCAACCAACACAACAAGAAAATGGCTTCGGCCGACGACATTACCGATCGATTATCGGTCAGTAAACGGGATTTAACCGACTGATTTTCGGTCGGTGATCTCGGTCAGCTCAACGTTAGTCGGTAATTCAGAGATTCACCGCCGAAAATCAATCCGGTGCCATATTACCGACCGATCACCGACCGATTTTTGACCAAATTCGACGACACTTTTTTTTGGAGGGAAAAAATAGATTACCGACCAATGTTCGGTCGGGTAATCTATTCCTCAAAAAATTGGAGGAACAAAAATTGGAGGGAAACATAGTTCCGACCGAATATTCGGTCGGTAATCTATTGTTTTTTTAAATATTATATTTATTATCGACCGAATTTTGTTGGTAATCTACACTGTGAATAAAAAAAAGGGCAGAAACCAGCTATGCAAGCTGGTTTCCATTTCAACCAAAAAGAATCAAAAGCCAAAAAACAAAAGAGTACAATCAACTTTAAAAAAAACTTAAAAACTTATAAAAACATAAAGAGAAAAACACCAGATTAACGAGTTCGTCAATTATACTATGATGGCAACGGCCGGATCTGGACCGATCCTACTGGATCCAGATCCAGATCCGTTTTCGATATATTGATCCAGATCCGATCCAAATCTGTCGAATTTTTTTATTGAGGATCATATCCAGATCCGACGGATCTTACGGGTCCGGGTCTAAAACGGATCCTCCTACAAATTGCAATAGTTACCTATTTTAAGTCTCAAAACTACATTTAACGTATCCAAGCCATCGATACAATATATTTTTAGGTCCATACACCATAGTCCATACTCCATACTCCTTATACGAAATAAACAAAGTACACAACCACCAATACAAGTGCATCCATAAAGTACACAACCACACAATACAGTACTTCCACAAGTTTAAAAATTACAAATTAAAATACAACAATTTTTTTAAAGTATCCGAAACAAAGTTCACAAGACCACAACTTATAAGAGTGCGTACACCGGCAAGTCAGGCAACACCGCCACTAGTAGTAGTACTAATCTTCGTCACTACTTATATCATCAACATCTACAAAGTAAATCAATGAGTTAGTGCCTTTTAGAAGTAGTAATCTTAAGAATTGAATAATTAAGTTTTAAAACAATGAATTAATTATGTTTTTAAGTAATACCATATCAATGATATCTATTCCTTGTGCATCCATATTATCTTCTAATCTTCGACAATAGTAGGAATATGAGTGTGTTGCATCCAAAATTTCCTAACATAAAAAAACAAGTGAAATTAAATAGAAAATAAAGAAATTAATTTACGAAAAAAAAGAATGCCATGTAGTGTGTTACCTTTTCACATCATCAATCATCAACCTGTGCAAACACATTAACGGCTCCACGGTTTGAGAATGGAAGTCGAGGCGTAGGGCACTAACTACTCTTCCCCCATGC
>SNQN01001458.1:0-18839 GCA_008642245.1 Bassia scoparia
CTGAGACACTTTTTCCTTTTAGGAATGCCCCCATCTTTCTAATGCTCTCTGCTAATCTCTTCCTTCCCACATTTTACTTCTTTCTATCTGTACTTTACATATTCTCCAGCTTCTTCTACCCTCCTTGATTATCTTCTAATACTGATCCCTAGTTTACTTACATCAACTCATCTCCCGTATTTAAATGAATTCCTCCTGATTCTTCTCCTGGAACACCATGGTTTCTCTGCTTCTCTGATTGTTCTCCTTCTCAAGGTTCCAGTTCATAACGAAATCACTGACAACCCCAACACTTCCTACCGAAGTTTGCGATTACGTCACACAGCTCTGCTTTACATGCCTTTACTACACCCCATATCATTTCTCCTCTATTCTGCTTCCTCCATGCTCACAGAAACCCTCTTTGCAACATTTTACTTACTAATCATCATTCAGAGAAATATATACATCAATGTGTTTTCTATTATCATGAGCCTCATCTATGAAACAAGAAATGATCAAGAGGGTGAAGCCATTGGCAATAAGAAGTTTGGGCTTAAAAGTCAATTCAAGACTTGGATTTAACGCTAGTTTGCCTGAAGCGTACTAGCTATTAGGAACAAATGGTGTACAAAATAAAAATTCACAGCGCTGATCGGACTATGAAAGGTGCAAGTCAAGATTAGTTGCTAGAGGAGATAAGCAGGTTCAAAGGCAAAGAATTACAAAGCTACATTCAGGTCAGTACTAGAATTTTACCACTGTTAGAACTATTATTGCATCAGCTGCAAAAATTGGTTTCTGACAGTGGACATACAAAATGCCTTCTTGCCCATGTTATTCATTATGAGGATATTTACCAGATCCGCATGTGGGTATCGCCCAAAGCACTCCCTTCAAAGGTGCAGCTTAAAGAGGTCACTTGTATGCCTTAAGAACAGCAAATCTCGGCAGTGTACCATATGAGAAACAATTTTGACTCAAAATGGCTGTTCAGTTCAAACGAACTTCTCTATGTTAACAGGAGAATGGGAAAGAATTTACTGTATTGTGCTTATGTTGACTGAATCGCTTTGATTTCTGTGATAGGATTCAAATCAACTAAAATTTGAGAAATGTCTGTAGACTAAGCTAGTGCTTTATTACATAAAAATTGCCTCTTCTGCTGAAATTCTTTCTTAGTGCGGGGGTATAGTACATTCAAAGTTCTTTAATGGACATAGTCCTACACCACCAGAGCACCGCGGGAGGGAGCGCCGCGGGAGGGAGGGAAGGGGAGGGGGGGAGAGGGAGGGAGCGGGAGGGGAGAAGAAACCCCAATAATAAACCAAAAAAAAAAAACAAAAAAAATAAAAAAAAAAAAACAAAAAAAAAAAAAATAAAAACAATTAAACAAAATAGCCCCCCACTATATCTAAAAAAAAATATCTAAATAAAAATAAAAAAATTTAAAAAATAAAGCCAATAATATTTAAAAAAAATACCCACTGGATTTATGCACTCCATATAACTTCTCATTTTTGTTAGTAGCACATTGATTATGTTTATTCTGGATGTTAAGGGTATATTATACATTACCATATTACTTAATAACTTAAACAACATAAAACTACCCACCAACTAAAATAAAATATGATAGAATAAAAGGAAGAGAAAACAGAAAAAAAATAAAAAAGAAAACCAAAAAAAAAAGAAAATAAACAAGCAAAACATATATATAAAATATAAAAAAAGATTAAAAATCAAAAAAAAAAAACTCATACTAAAAAAGAAACTTCAATGAAAGAAATAGAAATATAAAAGAAAAAGAAAAACAAAAAAAGAAAATATATAAAAAAAACGAAAAAAAAAAAAAAAAAAAGAAACAGGGAAAAAAAAAAAAAAAAAAGAAAAAAGAAAATACAAAAAAATTAGTGTGAAAATAAAAGAACAAAAACCGAAGGAAGAATCGAAAAAAAAGAAAATAAGGGGAAAAAAAAAAAGGGCAAAGGGAAGGGGGAATAAAAAATAAAAAAAAAATAACAGAAAAAAAAAAAAAAATTCCTCTCCTTTTTGTTTTTTTTTTTTATAAACATATTAAAGGTGAATACGGTAATAAAAAATTAAAATCAAAAAAAAGAAAGGAGGAAAAAGGGGAGAAAAAGGGAAAAAAAAAAACATAAAATATAAACATATAAATAAAAATACAAAAAAATTCACTTAGATTCAAAAACAATAAAAAGAAATAAAAGAGAAAG
Source organism: Bassia scoparia (assembly GCA_008642245.1). Lineage (NCBI taxonomy): Eukaryota > Viridiplantae > Streptophyta > Magnoliopsida > Caryophyllales > Amaranthaceae > Bassia > Bassia scoparia. Next base: position 2,217 of record SNQN01001458.1, read on the forward strand.
AAAAGAAAAAAAAATATTTCTTTTCTTCTTTTCTTTTATTTCCTTCCCTCCTCCCCCCCCACCCCCCCCCCCCCCCCCGCGCCCCCCCCCCCCCCCCCCATCCAACCAAAAAACCCCCCCCACCCAAAAAAAAAAAAAAAAAAAATGCTCCTTTCTTTACCCATAAAGGACTCACTTACTTAGGATTCTATATATTGCATGGTTCGGACCAATATAAGTACTGTAACCTTGACCGGAAGAACATGAGATGCCAACTTGAGTACCTACCTAAAATACGATTAACTATGTATATTTGTTATATGCACACACATTTCTTACATATTTCAAAACGTCTGTTAATATAAGGAAAAGGTAATTCATAGCAATATTTTGGAATCTCCGCAACTATTTGCTTGTATCCCTCTTAACAAGATTTCAAGTAATGTTTTCCTTCTTCGTTTAGATCGTGTATTACCAATCTTAGAAGATCTGAGTGACTTCTATTAGTTCCCATATATAACCAAAGAAATAAGAGTATTCAGAATTTGTTTGGTGGAGGCTTCCAATTCTTATAAGTCATAACGCAAAAAAGAAGTAAAAGAGAAAAAGGCATTCAAGACTTAGTAATATCACAATATAAACACATACTATCAAAATGATATTGATATTTGATCCAAAAGAATAATCCATATAGTTAAGGAAATAAATATTCATCTAAACATAAGCCACAAAATAAAAATAACTATGAAATGAAATTCTTTTCAAAAAACCACCCCAATATTTATATATTTTTAATCTTCCCACTTGTAACATAGAAGTCCGATGTTATAACTAGAACATAAAGCACCATTGACGTAAAAATTTCTCAACTCAAAAGTCCAAACTGCACGATTGAGCATTATGCCCTGTTAAGCCATAAATACCTTCTAAGCTTGCAAAACTTGACAGCAGGCTTTGGCACATACAGGTGGAGGGATCGTAAATATCTTCTCTAAGTAATAAACCATGCAGAATGCATTATTATGTCCATTGTACCTAGATAAAATGACTCATATTTAATGACTCATGTGCCAATGCTTTTTGCATATAAGTCTAACGAAGTGGTTAAATCTAGTACTGGACTGAAATGCTATAGCTAGGTATCCTTTGCCTCAACCTGCTTAATCTCCTTAATTCCAAGCAACTAACGTCTTTGCCATTTGCACCTTGTTCAATCGATCGTCCATCATGTTGAATTAATTTTTTTGTTAAGCACCCATTTTGATCCTCTAATAGCCCGATCACGAAAAGAAGGTCCGAAAAGGGGTATTGAATAGTAAGCACCCATGGCAAACAGGTTAAATCCAAGTGACTGATTCGGCTTCATAATTGCCCCCATTCTTTTCCGCATGAGGCCCTCTAACCCATCTTGCTGAATCATACTTTAGCCTTTCCACTAAGTATGATAGGCCATGCAAAGGGAACCATCAGATATGATATACGTAGTGTGAGAGTCAGGAAAATTCTCTAGAATAAGTAAAGGAAATGTTGCAAAAGTCAAATTTCTTAGTATATAGTGCTATTGAAAGCTTGATAAAACTTGAAGAAAAAGAATTAATCATAAGGTGTGTTTTTGGTACCAGTACCGAGGACTTAAAGAGTGAGCTGAGGAACTTTTCCCGTGACAATCATCAAATTCTTAGAACGTTACGCTTTGAAAGTTAGGTCTACGTAGATTTCTCTTAGCAACCTGGAACTTGAGAAAGGAGAACAATCAAGGAAGAAAGAATGAGAACCTGCTTTGTTCCAGGGAAGATCTAGGAGAATTGTCATTAAAATAGTGGAGTTTGATGTAGAAATGCCGATGTAGGGATCAGTATTAGCAATAGATGAAAAGAGTTAGTGAGTCGGAGGAATAGGAAAAAGTAGGTCAAGAGAGAATCATGTAAAGTATCAATAGCGAAAAGTAAAATATCGTTCGGAAGAAGAATTAAGGGCACGTAGAAGAGGCATTCCTAAAAGGAGAATAAGCCTCACAAATACATCTAGGCTGGCTCCTGGAGATTATTGTGTGACCTCAAGATCATATCAATTTATATCCTTTTAGTGCATATGGATATCCAAGGAATACACATCTCTTGGCTCTTCTGCAATAATTTATCAGAACTCTGTCTAACTTTGAGGAGAGCATAGTACATAACTCATTGACCTTAAGGTGGAAAATCAGGAAGAAATTCCAGATAAAGTTTCATATAGGCTGATTTGCCATTCGAACAGAAGAGGCATTAGGTTATCAAAATATGGCATGCTAAAAAGACGAATCCCCCATCAACTTGTAACATGTTAGGATACATGAAATCTAAGAGCCCCAGCAACTCTCCAAACAAGTGTTTGTGTTTTGCCATCTATCAACTCCTCCTATTCTTGTTGAGAACACCAAGGCTAAACTCTTTGATGTATAATACCTTTTGAAGCAAATAAAGAATGACAAGAATCCTTGATTATCTCAGTGCCATTACACTTCTGACTTGTCCTTGAAACATTCTGACATGGAATAGTGTTGCAACATAAGCAAGGAAAGCAGCTAAAATAGAAGAACTGATCTGGACATAGAACAAGATGTGTCCAAGTGTCCTAGAAATCATTCTAAATAGTGAAGAAATATGTGCAACCAGAAAATACAAGGGTCCTATAATCGGTCCCTCATCAATAATTTATGATATCAAAACAGAGTCAGTTACAAAAGAGTGCCAACACAAAGCATACTGAACTCAGGATAATGAAAAGGGAAAATTTATTTGATGCTTCCAAATACATGGCACAATGAAAAGGGTTTATAATGAGCATTACTTCTTTGATAATTCTGCATGAAGATGGACTAATATGTCCTCTTACATCTAGAATGAAACAAAGCTGATAATTTCTATTGAAGTACTTGAATGTAAAGCTCATATGTAATTCAGTACACAACAATACAGCAATAGTAGAAACTTATTTACAAGCCTAATTCTGAAGAAGAAATGACAATAATAAGTCCAAGATCTGAAGCAGAAGCAAGAACCTTGTTAGTTGTAGGCGTCCTGAAAACATACGCAACAAGAATCAAAAAATTGTGCCACCAATTGTTTGTGTCACAATAAAACTTGCCAACGATAGAGATTATGAAAGAAAAAGGAAGAACATATAAAAACATATGGAAGAAAAATATTGGAAAAGAACAACAGAACCAGAATGAGAAACCAATGAACACTTGGAACCATCAGACAAAGACACGACAAAGGAAACTTAAAGGTGTAAGTCAGAAAACAATGAGAGCATCAACAAAACCACATATGCTCGTGAGCTCCTGTATAGTGACAATAATTCCATGAAGTGGGAAGGAAGAAACATGGTTCATAGCAGACCATACCTGCAAAATGCACATATGGCCATGAAGTGAGCCATCAGTAATAGGATCAGACTAGAAGAGAGCGAGGTGTGAAGTAGATTGCTTGCTGCATACACTTCATAACCTCTTTGCAAACAGCAGAAACCATTTGAATCAAATGAGAATAGTACGAAGATGATAGTGAGCAGATACCAAGGATTATTCCTACAAATATGCCAATAACAAATTGCCAGAGAAACTACAATCAGCACAATTGTTAGCAACAAGTCTTTGAAAGACTGCGGCTTCCATTTTGCTTCTTGGTTACCTATACCATTCTGGATAACGTTACATCCTCCAGCTTTAAAAACACTGCATTCCAAGTGTTGTGATCTTCCCTTTACAATGTTCACAGAACTTCTCATAACAGAGTTCTTGAAATCTCTTTTCTTCTTAAATAGCAGAATTGATGCCAACTATACGCAGCAAAAGCCTACCATGAACATCTCCAAGGTATTGAAGAAGAACTACTAGGAATTTTGCTTTGACGCGGATTTCAACCTGAAGATTGATAATGATTTATTGCCTTTGTTAAATATTAGCACTGGATCAGATTGACAAAATATTTTCTTCACATTGATCTAGAAAGGACATGAATTTCGACAAGAAATTGATTGAGCTTCTGCTTATTTCCAGAATCAACGAATTTACGCAAACAAGAGATTCCACCCGCAAGGACACATTTAGTCCAAGGTGCCAATCGCTGGATTTAAAAAGGAGTAACCTTCCAAAGGCTTGAATTTGCGTCCCAAATCCTCTTTCCTTTCACATTATTTAAAATATTCAAGTAACAAGAAACCAGCCAACATTTTGTGATTCTAGATACAGACGATCGTATGTAAATCAAAGGAGTAGAGGATATTACATTTGACCATACCTCTCCTTAATTCCTTACCAACAATACTGAGCATGACGGACTTCAAACGACATGAAAGTCTTTGCAATTGATTTACATCGAATGACAGATATCCAAGTATCATACACAATATAATCATCGAATCCACTTTTGAGATCACGGAATTAAGGGCAGGAGGAGGTTTACGCAGCGCTAGATCCTCAGATCAAACCCTCTTCTTTGACTGTTCCTGCTACGCGCCATTTTTACCAGCTCGACTCCAGTTAACATAATTTGAGCCACGTAAAGTAAGGTGTAACAACTGAAGCTTCAGGATAGCTCCGCTATAACAGAGAACATGACAAAATAAGGATCAATCAAAACTTAACACAACACTATGTATGAATGATTCTGAGTGGATCTGTTCATGAAGGCTTCTCACTCGGGGAGCGAGACTTGGTCAGAGATTGCATATTAGACGACATTGCGACAAATCGCGATAAGAACGAACAAAAATCGCTGGAAAATCGAGAATCGCAAACAAAAAACGAGACAATGGATATTCAAACAACGAAGCTAAAACATGAAGTCAGTTCTTAACTACGATATCCTATGGATAGATAGCGAACGATGCAGATGAGATGATCTAGTATGTATCATCTAATCGTCACATGTAAAAGAATGCCAGAAGAATGAGTTACGAGATAGACCATAAGAATTTTATGAGAGAGAAGATACGCGAAGGCCTAAATGCTATTATGAATCCTCAATCTTTAATTATGAAATAGCAGCTAGCTGGCATATGTACCCAAATAGACTCATGCTAAAGTAATAATAGTACAGTAAAGCTAAGAGGGGAAATAAGTTTTTCACAAACCATAATAGAATCCTAAGATAATCCGGTATAATAATGTAATACATACTCTTAATATACCTTAGTTCAGTGTCTGATGTTTAATGTTTCTTTTTCATAACCAAAGTGTTACATTTCATAGACATATTCACGCTACGGTTTCATTCTCGGTCCATAAAATTAGGTTTCTAACTGTCCCACTTTTGATAGAATATATAGTGAGAAGTTGAAACACCTATTATATAACCAAAGACGTAACATGTCTAGCTCCTGCGTACTCATCATACCAATGCTTATTTTTGATATGCTCACACTCTTCAACGAAGTGATAATGAAGATGGACATTTACTACGTCTTGTAACTTGCTTGTGGGGATTGCAACACCCTAAAGCCCTTGTGGTTTGTACATACGCTTAACGATTAGTGACACTGAAAACGTTACACATAGCTTAACTTAAACTACATACTAATCTTTTTCCAAGAGGAAATTGCACAGTATTTCATATTGTACTTTTGATAAAAAAATACTCACTTCCATTTCGTTGCTAAACTCTTGTAAACGATCTGACAAAACGCAGTGAAGCTCTTTCTAGTTTGTGTCGGACAATATATAGAACGGTATAGTAAAATTTGGTGCCAGTTACAGTTTTGACTCCAACATACATGAAAATCAATTGAAATGATTAAGAGAATGATTATGTAATAAATTTATTTTTAACGACTTGGTTGAGATTATTATGCTAATGTTTATCTAATCGTTGATCTTATTGTATGTTCCAAATCCAATATTAAATGTGACTACTAGAAGTTTTGTAAGAGCGAGGTCTTTTTCGCAGAAGTTTTTTATTATTTATGTATTCTCATTTTGCATTGAATTATAATAATAATTATAAAAGTCTTTTCTCACAATCAAATATGATATAAATGTTAAAAAGTATAATCTCGATAAAGTCTGCTTCCTATATCTGTTGATTATCTTGATAAAAGTTATTAAGATGTTTGATTTGCCTTCGTTACAGCTTTCTTCCTGCAACACTATATGAATTTTCTACTATCCATTTGTATGAATTAATGACATTATGGTCACAATTAAATTATACACCAGAGATAGCGAATCAACAAGCATGCTATTCAATTTAGCCGGGACATTTTTTTTATTTATCTTTACTCGCGCATGAATTAAGAAGTCCGATATATCAAATAGCCGTCAACAATTTATGGAACAAAATAAATAGTAGTATAATAGAAACTTGTTAGTGCCCCATAATCTATAGTTAATATATATTGCATTATATATATATTATATATAATATATTATATATATATATATATATATATTTATAGTATACCTATGTATGTTATTTTTATCGAGTAATCGAGCTTGTTTATAAGAGAGAAAAAATCAAGTTAATAATTGAATCAAACTGGAAATAACCCGAAATAAACAGGTCCTCCACTTATAAGAACTCTATTTCCATCTTTTTATATTAACTTCCATAGAATTCGATCATCTATCATACATAAATCTTGATCACACCCTCTCTATTTAAAAATAATATTGAAGGTTAAATTGTATAGGTATATTCTATTTTTTGATAAAATGATTTAAGATGTTTGATTTGCCTTTGCTTACACTTTCTTGATAATACATTTCATAATTATAACCATATATAATTAAAGACATTTATGGTCAAATAAATTATACGTACACCAGATACGGATCAACAAGCATGTCATTCAATTTAGGACAAATTGTTTATTTTACCTATCGAATTAAGAAGGCGTATATTCGAATGTCGTCAACAATTATGGAACAAATTAAAATGAATATAGAAAATAGAAACATATATATGTCCATCTAGACCTATTATGTTATTTTACTCGTCGAATTGTTTATGAGACAGAAAAAATCAAGTTAATAATTGAATCAAACCGATAATAACCCGAAGTAAGTAGGTCTGTATCCATTTATAAGAACTCTATTTCCATCATTTTATATGAACTTCCATAGAATTTATCTATCATTACATAACTTTTAATTTGATCACACGTACCCTCTCTATTTAAAAATAATATTGAAGGTTATATAGGTATATTTTATTTTTTGATAAAATGATTTAATATGTTTGATTTGTCTTTGCTTACACTTTCTTGATAACACAATTCATAATTATAACCATATATAATAAAGACATTTATGGTCAAATAAATTATACACCAGATACGGAACAACAAGCGCGTCATTCAATTTATTAGGACAAATTGATTATTTTACTGGTCGAATTAAGAAGACTTATATTCGAGTGTCGTAAAAAATTATGGAACAAAATGAATATAGAAAATGAAAACATATATATTTCCATTTAGACCTACTTTATTAGTATGTTATCATTAATTCAAGGTAACAAATTTTTACAAAGAATTTCCAGCTAATTAAGATAAGGTGGATATGTTTTTGATTTTATTTATATGAATAGATAGTAGTAAATAATAAACACTGAGAACCCTAGAAGATTGTGTTTTTTTTTGACATTTTTACACTAAGGCATTTGTTATCGTCAACTGAATTTTGCTTAACTAAATTTATTTATACTTAATTGAATTTATTTATACTTAATTGCATTTATTTATACTGAATTTTGCGTAACTAATTTTTTAAGAATTGAACTTATTTTTACTGAAATTTATTGAAATAAGTTAGTTGACGAGAATAAGACCTAATCCCAAAATAATGTGGAACCTACGAGAAAATAAAATTACAAACGTATTCTCCTCTCACAATTAAAAGAGTTAAATATCTAACTACGAAGTACTCCGTGTTTGATAAATAGTCTCACTCCTTTTTAAAAAAAATCAATTTTCTTTCTTTTTAACTTGAACATTGTGTAAGGTAATACTGTTTACATTAGCTTATTTTCAGTTCAATTCTATTCAGTTCTTAACCCAATTTCTCTCTCTCATAAAATATTCAATTCAGTTCAGTTCAAGCTCCATTGTGCAGATTCAAGTTCGATATGTATTTCAACGCCTCCGTTAACGATAACAGGTCCTAAGATGTCGTGATTATCAAATACATACATTATTATTATAACATAAAAAAACAAAACAATAATAATACTTCCAACATAACACATATAATACCAATAATACAATAGACTAAAAGCTAATTAATCCCCTTGTCACTTGAGAACACTATTGAGTCTTGAGCATCATTTTAGAGAGAGAAAGAAAGAGAGTGTCCTCAAAAACAAAATTCCAACCCAAAAAAATAAAAAGAAAACTTTTTTCTTCTTCACTCATTCCAACACATAAGAAGGGAAAAACACAAAAGAAAAGAGAGAGAAACAATTTGTTAAATACTATTTGAGGAGAGAGAGAGAATGGAAGAAGACTCCATGTTGTGAAAAATGGGGTTGAAGGGTCCATGGACTCCAGAAGAAGATACAATCTTGATTAATTACATTATACATCTTCAATGGTCATAGTAATTGGGCGTGCTCTTCCTAAACAAGCAGGTAATTTATATTATCTTATCTTATAACTAATCACACTTATCAATTCATTAAATTTTGTTATAAAAGAATTATCTTGTAATATATATTTTAGATTGAATTTATTTATTGTGAAAAAAAAAATGACATATTTGGTTAAAAATGCTGTGTGATTTTAGTTTGTTAAAGGAATTGTGGCAAGAGTTGCAGCTAGAATGAGACCTAATACTTAAGACCCTGATATTAAGAGAAGGCAACTTTACTCAAGAAGAAGAAGACATTACCATTATCAACTTGGCATGAAATGCCTGGAATAGGTAATTTTTTTTCTTTTAATTGTTTCATGAAATCATGCCATTTAATTTAATTGTTGAGTAAAATACAATTTAGAGTCAAAATTTCAGTACGGAAATACTATTATTTATTTAAAAAATTTGACGAGTTTCACTTCTTACTGAAATTGGAAAAAAGAAAAGTTTGATCTTAGTTGACAATTCATTCCCATAAAAATCGTTGTTCATACCTTTAATCACTCTAATTAGTCTCAAAGTTCCTCTCTAGTTTTTTTTTCTATCCAAAAGCTGACTAATAATACAATTAATTAGATTAATGTATAGTTACGATCTAATAATAAGGTGCTCTTTTTAGTCTACTTTATTTATCTATTTAATTATTTTCTAATGTGTTATTGTCAATCTTATAAGTATTGCGCAATTAGTCAATCGAATCAAGTATCCACTTTTTTTTTAGCTTAAATTTATTATTTTTTAATAATTTAATCAATTAATTAATACTTCTTTTTCTTCTATTCCTAAAAAAAATTAAATTTATTTTTCTAGTTCATCTTCTAAATTTCAAGTTTTCATATTTTTTTCTATGAAACCTGTACTGAAATTAACACATAACTTATTAATCTCATCTTAGAACTTAGAATATAAAACAAATTTTATATCTGATATTATTTGACTAAAGTTGCAAGAAGAGCTTTCTTTTTTTTTTAATTAATTCAAAATTCTTATTTATCTCCTAATGGTATATTCTATCTTCATCTTTAGAGAGCAGAGATTATTTACTAGTACTAACTTCAAAATATGTCTGTTGTCAACATTGTCACGCTTTGATCATGTAATTCATGATGTACATGTTATAACAAATGATATTTTATTTTTCATATATAAAAGTATTTTTGTTTTGATTATTAAAAACAAAGTTATTTTTTTTATGCCAATAATCTTTTTCAGAATGTTGAAAATACACTCTGGTTTAAAGTTATTTTTTACAATTACGTGTATTTTGGTGCTAAGTGAATTTGGCAATCGAAGAAAATTCGACCTCTCAAATACTCTCCTCTATTAGGAGTGAACTTGTTAAACCTACTCGTAGTATATTTCTAACGACTCTATAAGATTACGTGGATAAATAATCACACTTAATTTAAGCAATCACTCATGATCACGAAAATCTAGCAAGTACCCAACCAATATATTGTCGCTACCTTAAATAGTTACTACGTAATCAACTAGTAATCTCATGGGGCTGCTACAAGATTCCTGATGAGGCTCTCACCCCGTATATTATATCATTCGTAAAATATTCTATGTGCCAAATGGTCAGGTATATTCAATTATAGGGGCGTCGGATATAATAGCAACTCCGATAAAATACAAAAAACACTGAAAGTTTAGTGTAGACGTCGCTACTTCACAACAAGATTCCGAAACTGACGTAACCAGTAGTCTCCTACGATTGACTTTATTGCTATTCAACCCTTCACCCTATCTCACACATACTTTACTACTCTCTTGATATGACCTCTGAGCTCTTGTACGTTACTCTCTCACCTCAAATGAGCAAGATTCAATATTTGATGATCATAGAATAGTTGAATCTAATTAAAGATAGAGTTAGACAAGTAAATATTCATTAATAATCAGATTCGAAAAAACAAATGAATATTTTTCTGAATACGCTGTACTGTTGAATTGCAAGATTTGAATTGTTGAATTAATTAAATTGGCTGGCACCATCTGACATAGGAGGCATCAAATGTATATTGGTTGGCATTACGATTGATTCAGTGTATATAATCACAGAACTGTTACTGACCGCACTGCTGCAAATTAAGATAAAAAATATAGGCAATGCATAATTGAACATTGCAGTGTGTGTTACAATCGAGATGCCATATCCTTGAACGCAATTAATTAATTACTCGGTTGGGTGTAGTTAGAGTTTACTCTACGAGACCTCCAAAATTTTTTACATAGTATTCGTTACTATCCATCAGTGCGCTTCCCCTCTAGGTTATATGGCTCATAATAATCACCAACGAGGATTATAATGAATTGGTATTTGGCTTATATTTCATCAAATTGATAATCACTATCTGATGATTCAAATGACTTATGTATTTGTCATTAGATAATTTCTGCTAGTTATAAATATATTGTATCCATAGCTTTTTTGAATCCGTTACATGTTCTGCGAGCCGTCTGCTAGGGTTGCTCCTGCGAATAATGGATAATTATTCGGACAACGCAAATTAAGAATGTGTAGCACACTCACTCAAGGAAGAGGCGTCTTGCCTAAGCGAACTTGGGATCCCAGATACTTTCCTCTATAAATAGTGTCACACCATCAGTGTCATTGCTGGCGTGGGTGTTAACTACTAAGGAACAGTGCTCGAAAATCAAAGTTCGCAAAGAAGGGTGAGGTGTCTGAGGAGCCTATAAGGAAGCACGTGAAGTGCATGGATCAATCGGAGGAGCACAATAATAACAACAGCGACAACAAGAGCAACGACAATAATAACAGCAGTAGCAACGATGATGACGAGGACAATGCAAGGCCTACAAGTTCAATAATAGGTGACCCCGTYTCTCCTCAACCATGTACTAGCGAAGTGTCTACAATCACTAGTACTAGTGACAATGACAAATGTGGCGAGGAAAATGTGAGGGAGATAAAAAAGGAGGCTTGCATTGGTGATTTTCCTGAAATAATCAACGACGATTTTTGGATGGAAGTGTTGTCCGTAGAAGACACTGCTATGTCTACGGAAGAACTTCCTAACGTGCCACATTGCTACATGAGCGCGTCACCAGCTATGGAGTCGCTGTGTGTATCGGACTCTAAGGTTCATAGCGACGACATGGAATTTTTCTGGTATAATCTGTTGACAAGATCAGACGATTTACCGGAAATTTCAGAAATGTTGTAGTGGCTGATTCCTGAATTAGATGATGTACTGCTGTAGTTACTTAGGTTTATACCCTTAATTGGTAGTTTTGGTACGATGTTTCGCCCTTCACATGTAATATGAGTTGGTAATTTGTCCATTTGACAAAACATAACACAGTTTTGCATGTTTTTGTGAAACTTGAGAACTAATGTATGGTCTTCTCATCATCACATTTTTCTTTGGCTTTAAAATTAACAAAACATACATGAGTTACTGTATATCGCAAAACTATTTTCAGTACTTATTGAATAAGATAAGTTTAGTTAAGTACTGTATTATTAAGTACTAATAAGTATAATAATTATTATTTTTTCCTTTCACAAATAAGTATGAATAAGTTTAGATAAGTTGAAATGAACACTCCCTTTATATTACAAAGTATATGCTACTGATCTCTTTTCGTTTCCAAGGATCAGGATTCGAACACTTGACCTCATGATTAAGAGACAAAGTAAACAACCATCATACAATGACGAGTTAGTTATAAGTTAATTATTCTTATCAATTACTCAATTCTACCTAAGATTAGTAGGTAATTTCTCTGATGTGCCTGGCACAATATGGCATTCGTTTCACGTGTTTAGAGATCGACCATCCCGTTTTGAATTAAGTGGCTAACATAACATGTCATTTAATTACTCCGTACACTATTTTCGACTTTAATAATTTTAGGTTACACACTCACACTTACTATTTTTTTAAACGAATGAGTCATAAAGAGGAAAATAAGAGACTTGAATATGTGTCATTGTGCATAGACATCGACAATCTTTAAAAGCATGTGTTTAACACCTCGTTTAACTTAATGTTTCGACACTTACAATTCGAATGATGAAGTTTGATGTACGGAGTGCGTATTTCAATCAACATTATCTAAAACTTATTTTACAAAGATCACATGAGGTATTAGTACATGCCCAATCTACAATTGAATTGATATTTATCATTAATCTAATTATAGTCATTAGGATCAATGTGCCAATAACACATGTGAGCATAAAACATCACGCACATACTTACATATTTGAGATGTAGATTACATTGGAAATGGTGAGTGTTAGTTTATTAATTAGAGTAAAATTAGTTAATTAGCTTAAGCTCTAATCACTTGGATTTGCATAATCTTTTCCCCACATAATAAAAAAGTATCAACGAGCAATGTGAGTTATCAACAAAATTGGCTTTTATATTGGTCTGTTAAAAAAGCTAATAATGAATTAAATATACGATTGAGGAGATTTTGATTAATGAGATTCCTGATTAAAGCCAGATTTTGTTGAGATTAGTTGGCTGTATTAGTTAATTAAGTACCCCAATGTGTGATTGGTTTACTCAAATCAACTGTCATTTTGTGTCCTAATTAATTTTAGTGAGGCCCACCATGCAAGACATGCATCCTCATCTTATAATACTCCACAAAGTAGTTTGCCATGATTGAAAAAGCTCTTTTCTTTTCTTATTGCTCCAATAGAAACCATCATATTGTTTTATGTTTTTGTGGTATTTCTACTCGATTAACGGAGCTTAGTTTCGACTACATTCAGATCCAACTCGATTTATATGTCTACTTTAATAAGTTATGATGGATGAGTCTTTCAAATAAGAATTTCTACATGTTGTGAGGCTTGAACGTAAGACCTCCTCTCAAAGACATAAAGTTGAATTGATTACTATTTGAACCAACCCTACTTTGTATTGTTTTATTATTTTTATATTTTTTATGTATATGTTTAAATCATATTATTTTTAATCATGAAGTGTAGCATTGTTAAAGCTAGCGCAAGTATTAGGAAAATGTGACACATTGTTTCAATTGTGGCTGCTGTGACATCCTCTATAACTAGTACAACTGACAACATGCTAACGTTTGCAAATAATTCATGACGCAGGGAGTATTTAAATATCAAGGACGAACTGATAAAAGGCCTACACTTATGGTATTTTTTTACAAATGGCCGAAATGGGTGTTTGAAAGTTTTAACACTTTAACCTAATGTGTACAAAATTCTATTTAAGCTAAGAAGCAAAACACTATAAGGCACCGAAAAATTAGACAGAAAAATATCGCTAAAAGAAGAGAAGCCCCACCGATTAAGGTTAATAGCTCATGTAATTCATGTTGAACTTGATTTGATAGTTTGAATATTGCTTGATGGTAAGGTTTTAGGGCCTAGTTTCGAAAGATGTCAAATAAACCACTGTGATGCGTTCATTAGCATGCCAGCACATGATGCTGTATGTATGTATGTATATGTTGCATGCATTGTTTAAACATTCATTGATAATTACAATTTCATGACTATAGCTTGCACTTTAATAACTCTAACAAATAAATACTCGGTTCGACTTAACTCGTTGTAGCTGCACCCTTCACTCAAATACTCTTATCCTCATCATAAAATTATGTTGGGGATAAATATGCTTCATGATTAAACTTATCCCCAGTATTCACCAATGAGCCGTTGTGCTCACTCTCTGGGCAATAGCTAGTTGAACTAGGCTGTGTTTAGGATGATTCACGTATAAAACCTACGGGAATCGTTTCTATACGACCAAGGTCGACATGTCGTGCGTGTCGGGTTCGTGCCAATTTTTTTAAAATTATTAAAAAAAACTGTGAACAGCCAACCCACAATATGTGGCTTATAGTTCGTCTTGTGTCTACACTTATAATTTTATTTTTTGCAATTTTCTCTATAAGTAGGTATGTCCATATGCAGGCCTGAACATTTGCTCATATGGGCTGTACCAAAGTTTGAAAATGTTATTCACGGTCTATCCTGACTTGTTGTCATGCCTCTTGTGCATAGCAATTAACTCGTCCAATGCTAAGTTAGGCTCAACTCATGTTGTGTGACCCTCATCTTCATGTTGCACCAACCCATACACAACTCTTGCTAGTCTTGGTTATTAACTAGTAGCCTAAACCTATGAAGCACAATAAACTCTTGAGACCCGATGTTTCAAACTTGAAAACTCAAAATCTCTTTCCATCTTTAACGTTTCCGTGCAACTAAAACATTATTTGTCTTTCTTTGTTTCTCAATTTCTTTTCAATGCAATTTAGTTATAATTTTCATTTATAGACATTTCCAACCAACTTTGCTTATTTTTTAACACAATTTAACAATTTTTTTATATAAAATCTTTAATTTTTTAATTATGTAAACGTTTCCTCGTTTCCTTGTTTTTGGAATTGGCGTTTCCCCGTTTCTGAAACGTTTTCGTTCCCGAAACTCAAAACATTTCCGTGCTACATAGGTCTAATTCAGCTTAATTTAATTTTTGTCTAGTTCTAATTTTCTTCTATCATATAGAATTCATTTCATCTCAATTCAATCCAGCTCYGTTCAAGAGTGCTCTAAACATGCCCTAAGAACGAAGTAGATGTGATCAAATGGGTATGACGGGTCGGGCTTGTATATGAAAAGTCTTGCGGGCCAATGCTAACTTTTACGGACTAGGTCGAACTTTTGAACTAAAATTGAATATTTTTAGTTGCCAAAAACTCTTACTTTTTTTGGGTAGACTAGACTAATATTGATCAATGAACCCTAGAAGGAAGCAGGTTATAATTATTCAAATTAGGGCTTAACCCCTTCCCTGCTATCTCTTTCATTAACTCATACACATTTATTAATAGTGATGTTCAAATTAGATAATTCGATCCGAAAATTTTCGAATATCCAATCCAAACTATTAATTTTCGATCTGAATTCGATTCGATTTTCGAAATTTCGGATGTCAGAAAATTCGAATCGGGTCACAGATCGAATGTATATATTTTTCTTTTATTTTTCCATATTAAATTATTTTTTAATTAAAAAATCGAATATTTCGGATATCCAAAAGTACAAAAATTTTGATCCGAAAATTTTCGAATATTCGATCCGAAATAGTATCCGAAACCTTAAAATTCGGATCGAATATCCAATTTTTCGGAATCGGATCAAAGGGATCACGAATCAGATATTTTTAAACACCCCCTATTTATTAGGGATCATACGGTTTACAAAGTACACAAACAACATAATCATTGATCAGTTCACACATTATTGTAAAATGCGTCACAATTCTACAGTTTAAAAGATTACACTATTTCCTTCCAAAATTTAGAAAAGATTACACAATTATATCATTCACAGTGGCAACATATTCAACAAACTTGCATTGTCATGTACAATACTAAATTATTGTGCTCTCTAAATAATACTATCTCCGATTCAATTCAGTAACTACATTTCACACTTGTCGAGACGCATCTTCAAATATTTATATAAAATATTTTAAGTTATATACAGTAAGAAGAAAAATCAATATGTATAAAAGTACTTGTTGAGACGAATCAAACAAGATCTACATGACTATATTTTATTGTATATATAAAAAATAAATACAGTAGTACATTAACTATAAAAGTGAAAAGTGTCAAAAAAGCATAATGAATCTCTAATCGAATTAAGAGGAGCTAGGAGACTCCATTAAATGAATTAATCCATTAATACTCTTTGTCTCTGATTAATATTATGCACTATGCTTCCCTCTCACGGTTTCCTTGTTTTTATTTGCCCAACCCAAAAAAAAAACGAGTGAAAAATAATATTCCATTATAAGATAGTATACCTCTTTCTGCAATTATTATTCACATGCTTCACAATGTATGTTTAATATTGTTTATATCTTTAGTACGTATTATATATATTGTAACAATTGGATATTAATAGCTAATTAGGTGTTTTTTTTTAGGCTTTGCCCTTCTTTAAGCAGCAAAAAAAACAATTTAATATTATAATCTACTCATTAACACGAATAAAATGA
>SNQN01001458.1:20868-41237 GCA_008642245.1 Bassia scoparia
GAAAGCTGGGCTTGCACCAGCTGAAGTTGATGAAGATGGAAAAGAAATCAATCCTCATATTCCACAGTATATGTCTTCAGCTCCTTGGTATCTCAATTCCAATAAACCGGTGAGTTTTCAATACTCCTTTAATCAGGGTTTTTTTTTCTTCTAATCTTTCATCCGATAATTTGTTGCGGTACAAAAATAACACAATTAACATTATATTTTTGGTTGATTTCAGAGTTTGAAGCATCAAAGGAAATGGAAATCGGATCCTAATTACACGAAATCGTGGTATAACAGAGGTGAAAAGGGATTTCAAGCCAGCAAGTTTAGGAAGGGTTCTTGTGCCAAGTAAGTCTCTTTAAACTGTTGTGTTTTCACCAGAAGATTATGCTCTTTTACATGCAATTGGTAAATTAGTTGATAGATGAATGATTCTATACTCTCTTCAACTTGCTGTACAATTATGGTGTTGAGCTATGTTGCTTAAATGTGAATTAAGTGTCTACTTGGATACGAGTGTCGAAGTGTTATAGTTGGCCATTTTTWAGGGAATAAAATCTAGTTTCTTCGTTAAGAATGAAGCATCCAAGTGTTTTGAAATGTTATTTTTGGGTGTTCACACATGTTATTATGTTAAGGAGGAGAGAGAAAATAGTGTTTTATTAGAGCATTCACAATGGTTCAAACCTTTTAGAAGTTTGAACTTGTGCCACATCATTTTCACACAAACTCCTCTCATAACAAACCTCTCACTAACAATAGTTCAAACCTTTTAGGGGTTTGTAGGTGGGACCCAATATATATATATATATATATATATATATATATATATATATATATATATATATATATATATATATATATATATATACTCAATTGTCTTTACCTAACCTTATTTTATTTCCTTTTTTTATTTTCACATATCCCATCTAAATTCCACCTCACCCATACAAACCACTTACTATTTTCATACCCCTCCCAACTTTCAAACCCCATCAACTACCCCAACGATAAGGGGTTTGAAAATTAAACTTTACAACTCATACACAAATCCTATGATGAACCTCTTATAGTGAGTACCCTTATTGATTAAGGGTGTGTACAACTACACATGGGTCCTCAAATAGAAATAAAGAGAATTAAAGAGAATGTTGCTATTAATGTGTTATTGCCATTTTTATTAAATGTTGCTATTAAATGGTACAAAGAAGTACTAATATTATATCTAACATCAAAATCTAAATCTATGTTTTAAAAAAATTTATATCTTAACTACAAAGTATATATCTTTATCTTTAAAATTTAAAGTATATTAATATGGCAAAAGCTAACGAGCGCCCCAGAACGTTAGATAAGAGAACTAAAAGTGAAAATATTAAATGAATATAAACATTGATTACATTGATTGATGCATGATTTTAGCATGCATTCTAAAATTATATTATTTTAGGAAATGTATTTGGTTCTTATTTAACGTTCGAGGACGTCCGTTACCAATATCGTATTAACATATGTTATTTTACCATATTAAAAGAACACCCAGTTGATATCATTTGTACACTTGTGTGGCGGTCTCTCATTGAAAATTCATTCAAAATCACTAACATAATAAATTTACATATTAAAAATTATAAGATAACAATTGTATTCTAATTTACTATCATTTCGTAAAACTTACCACATATTTGTTATATAGTTGTACGTTATAATATTAAAAATATTTACCTAAAATTTAATTAAACTAAATTATATCTTATGCTTTCACAAATAGTCTTTTTAAACCGTGCGATGGAACTAATCTAGTTAACTTGTATAGTTATATACCCCATCAATATCTAGAAATGCTTACTAGGTGTTGAGAATTGATGTTATGGGCATGTTTGGCGATAGTAGTGTTGGAAGTAGTGTTTAGCTATGGAARACAYTAGTATGTAACRCTATAGGTAGYGGAGCTTCCAAAAATAGATWTTCCACAACAATAGTACCRGTTGTATTTATTCTAGAAGCAAAAATAGATTTTCCATGACAATAATACYCGTKGTAAAATTAATTATCAAGTAGCATTCTAATCTAGCTTGAAAGCTAAAATGTTAAATGTTACCCCTACTAGTGTTCGGAAAAAGTAGCTTTTACCTTTAACCTCTTTTCAAAACGTATCTTCCCCAACAATAATAAAGTTTACCAATTAGCAATTTAATTTAGTCTAAATGCTAAACCCTGCCTCAAAATGCTAAGCCGAACACACCCTATGTATTAGAACAACCTATTTTGTTTTAGTTTCCTTTTACATTGAGTCCTTTTAACTATTTCTTGGGATGATAACTTATATACAATATACCCCTCATTATCTAGAAATTCTTCAATAACCCTAGAGCTTGAATATATTCCCTCACTTGCCCTTACTAGTAATGGAAATGCTAACTCCATTTAACTTTCAGTTCCTTTCGAGCTTTCCCCTGTTTTCCCCCCTCTTCCATGCATTGTCTAAAACCCCACCTCACTACGTTCTTCATCTTTATCATTATCTCAGTCATTTCATGTTGGAAAAAATTACGAATTTCACAACTAAAATAAATTTTTTTCTATACTCATGTCACAATTAATCTTGTTGCCAAACTCAAAAATTAATTTTGTTGCCAAAGCCAAACTAATCCCTGAAAATCCAAAAGCTAATATTGTTGCCGAACTAATTCCTCAAACCCAAAAGTTAATTTGGTTGTTCGCATTCAAGGCAGATATTTGCAGCGATGAAGTATGAAATTTGCAGGAGCTTATGGCTGAAGTTATAATAGTTCTTTAATCTCAATATTATATAGTTAAATAGTTATATATTAATTCCAAGATTAACATTAATCCAAGTTCTTTCAGTTCAGCTGTTTCAACTAAATGTTACGGACCTAAAATGCAACCATACACCTCGTTATATATCGTTATAATTGATTTATAAATTTATTACTTAATGGTTGTGTTGAGTTCCATAGGATCATCTGCTTATTTTCTAACAATTTGTTTATTCTGTATTAAAAATAAACTCAATTATTTTGTGACAAGATAACAAAGCATTGTTTGACTCAATACGAGTTAATTTACGTAAGAAGATTTAGCTTTATTGAGAAGTTTGATATCAAGCATGTTTCCCCTTTTCTCCGAATTGCAATCGTGGAGGATTCGCATTGATATAACTGAACTATCTTTTTTGTGAAGTACCTTTTTTTTTTTCCTTTCTCCTTTTCATGCTCTTCGTATCACTTTATCTGCGCGGTAATCTGTTTGAATCGAAACATGATTCAACTCTGATTTATTATTTGGCACTGAGAATGTCAAATTTTTAGTGTTTAAAATGTTGTTTTTATTTTTAAAAATTTTGGGTTTACTTAAGCTGGTGTTGTATCTTTTAACAAATTTTTTTTATGTTGGAATGACTGATTGATTTTGCCTGTGTATTGCAGTTGTGGTGCCTATGACACTGATTCAAGTCATTGCATGGATAGACCTAGAAATCGGAGCAAAGTGAACGGAAACAACATTGCACAGATGAAATTATAGAGGAGTTTGAGCTGGATTTGATGGGAAACGTGACAGATTGGAATGGTTTTGATCCTGCAAGTTATGCTATAGTTGTTCACAGAAGGTATGAGGCGAAGGAAGAAGCAGGACGAAATACCTGAAGGAACAGAGTGAAGAAGCTTGAGGAGAAGAATAACAGGTGAAGTGGTCAAGGAGGCTAGTGATGATGATAGAGACGATGAAGATGCTTTGAAAGTTTGAATGAGCCAAGGTTGATGAGAGTAAGCAAATGGATTTCGCAAAGGTTGAAAAACGTTCGTACAACTGGAGGAGGTAGTACTGGAACCTGTAAGGTGAGTGTTGTGAGTGTGATATATCTTGATATCCCCTGGTTCTGCTCTGTGAATTTTTCCAAGGCTACATTTCTTTCAAGATTGGCGGGTTCAGACCTGAATCCAATAGTTCTGACCCGTGTTGGTCTCAGCTCCCAACTCGTTGGACAGGGATCAGGGGATGAGCCACTGGCTAAGATATTAGGAATCCCCCAATTTTTGTAGACTATATTTACATATACCTTCTTTTTGGAGCAGTTTTAAATCTGTTTATTTTCTATGGTGTAGAAACTTGCGTATTCGAGAGGATACAGCCAAATATCTTTTGAATCTTGATGTTGATTCAGCATACTATGATCCAAAAACCCGGTCTATGCGTGAAGATCCTCTCCCAGATGCTGATCCAAATGAGAAGTTTTATGCTGTAAGTTCYGTAAAGAACTTTGCTTTTACTTTTCAAGACCATGCACTTATTAACTTAAAAAYCAATAAGCCTTTTGCAGTGGTTTGATGTTATTCATGTTTGTAGGGTGATAATCAAAATCGGCTTAGTGGTCAAGCTTTAGAATTTAAGCAGCTCAATTTGCATGCTTTTGAGGCATTTGACAAAGGACAAGACGTGCACATGCAAGCAGCTCCTTCACAAGCTGAACTGCTTTACAAGAATTTCAAGGTTAACAAGGAGAAGTTGAAATCCCATGTGAAAGACACCATAATGGAGAAGTATGGTAATGCGGCAACAGATGAGGAAATTCCACGAGAACTTCTACTTGGACAAAGTGATAGACAAGTTGAATATGATCGTGCTGGTCGCATTATCAAGGGGCAGGTACTATATGGCTATATGCTGCATTTCTGATTTTCTCAAGATATTTTGTACTAGCAGTTTATGGTTTGTTAGCCTATTTTGCATTTACATGTTTGACTGATGTTTTTTTTTTAATTTTCTCTGTAGGATATTGCACTTCCCAAGAGTAAATATGAAGAAGACGTTTACACTAATAATCACACAAGTGTTTGGGGGTCGTGGTGGAGTGACTTTCAATGGGGTTACAAGTGCTGCAAGCAGACAATCAGAAACAGCTATTGTACRGGTGCTGCAGGAATTGAGGCCGCAGAAGCATCAGGGGAGCTGATGAAGGCTAATATTGCCCGGAAAGAAGCTTCTGAAGGTAGGCAACTTAGTGTTCGCTTCTAGTTCTGGTTGTGTTCTAGCAAATTTGTATCTGACCAGCTGGTTGTTTGTTTGGTATTCTGAATTTAGTTAACTGCTTCRTGACTTAACTGTTTGATCATGAAACAGATAAGGAGGAACCTGCTGAGGAGAGAAAGCTGGCTTCTTGGGGAACAGATTTACCAGAAGATTTGGTTTTGGATGAAAAGAAACTYGCTGAAGCTCTTAAAAAGGTAATTGTTTTGTTATTGCCTCATTGAGTGGTCTTAAACACTTGTGAAAAAGAGAGACCGCTGCTCCATCACATGGAGTTGTGTCTTGTGTTGGGACTTAGAGTGGATATATGTCTTTTCTTCCCATAAATGCCCTTCATGAATTCCTGGACGGACAAAATATTTGCGTTTCCTGAAATTACTAAGCAATGCTATGAATAGTTCTCACACGACCTGTTACATGATTGAACAGGAGAACGCAAAGAAGAGAGAAGAGAAGGATGAAAGAAAACGGAAGTACAACATCAAATATGATAATGATGTGACACAGGAAGAAATGGAAGCTTACAGAATGAAGAGGATTCACCACGACGATCCTATGAAAGATTTCCTGTGAGGCTGCTCTGTTAAGTAGCTACCCCTTTCAGAAGAAGTTTTGTTAATCTGGGTCTATATGTTGCATACTGCATTTGGAATGAAAGCTTTGTTAACTGCAGTGTGTTCATCTGGGTCTATATGTTGCATACTTGCATTCAATCGGAAGTGCATCATGTTGCAAAGCAATATTTTAACATGTATGATACGAGGAGCATAGTAACGACGAGTTTGTGTTTGAAAAGGATTGCTTAGATTTAAGAGTTTCCTTTCCCGTTTTCTCTGTAAATACTCGAGAAGCGTTTATATGTTTCCTTATCTCATTGTATTATACTTTTACTTGTTACTATGGAATGAATTATTGTTGTCCAATTTGGCAAAATATTCGACAATACCAGCTTTTTAGATGTGAATTTGAGCAACTACTTAAGAATACTGGTGAGAAGCTTACGCAATTTATGCAACCAAATATATTAAGTAATTAATCATTAACATACAATGAATATTTTTGTTGAATGTAATGGATTTATATTAGGTTTTTTTGCGAGATGAAACCTTTTATAATCAAAATTTTGCGAAAAAAAACTTTTTAAAGCGTTATTTGCGAAATGAAATTCAAAATGATTTTTTTTTTTTGCGAGAAGAAACCTGATGATGTCATTGATGCTTTGACCATCATTAATCAAAGTTGACTTACCATTTAACACTTATTACTCTTATTTACACTCCATTTCATTTCATTTTTCCACCCTCTTCCACCAACCACATATCACCACCACCACCTATCAACCCACTTTTCACAAACCACCACCACCCCACTTCACAGTAAGCCGCCGTCACCCACCGCCACTCAACCCAAGTTCGCGAGCCGCCACCACCACCGAATCCAAGTTCGCGAACCACAACCACATTCCAATCCAAGTTCGCGAGCCGCCCACCAACTTAGTCCTTATCCGARCCACACCCACCAACTTAGCCCCAATTCGAACCACACCCACCACTCGACAACCACTCGTCACCCTTTTTTTTTGCAAAAAAAAAAAAAAAAAAAATCTCAAATTCGACTTTAAGATTGAATCTTTTATAGAGTCTGCCGCGATCTCCAGTAGAATCACAACATAATGGCCCATGTCAATCGCATCAGATTCAATTATAAATCTAGCTAAAATCGAATAAATGCAATTAAAAAACGACGAATCTAACACTCAACTGAAATCTACGCATCACGGCAGAACAAACTGATTCATTTAAAGATAAACTATGTGCCAATTATAAGTTAACTAACTTTGTTGCTTTCTATTCTTTATTTCCTCCGCTAAAATACTACTTTGTCTAACACTTCATACTCATAAACGATTCAAAACGATGCCAAATCTTAAATAATACCGCATAAATACAAGATAGAACTTAATCAACAGAGGATTTAAAATTATGCATACGTTCATGCTTAAATCTGCTTAATTTTACATATTTTGGTATCGACACGAAAGGAAAAAAAACCATAAACGTCAAGGTGGAGACATTCTGTTTTCGTTGGGTTCTTATGTGCTGTTTTGGAGATCATAAGAGAGTTTAGTGTGTGTGATAATTGCAGAATGCATACTTTTCAACCACTCAGTGATACTGGAGAAAGCTTGATCGGAGTCTCATCTTTTCATGTGTTGTAGGCAAGTGAGTAAAATCTGTCTTGGATCGTTCTGAAGGCATACAATCGCCGCTGCTCTTGTTAAGCCGTAGGCTGGCCAGTCAGGATAGTAAGGAACTGTGTGATAAGCCAATGGAGCAGCAAGACGCAATAAGTAAGTCTATATGTAACTAAGCTCTATGTCGTCTTGATTCAGCTGTTAAACCCAATACAGACCAGGAAAAGGTATCAATAGCTTTTCTCTGAATTGATGTACTTCCTCTTTCATATTACAACTTTCGCACACATTCTGATCTTTGACAAGATGATGTTCATAGCTTTAATCTGCCAATGCAGAATGTGGAATTGAGAGTCAGTGGCGATAAGCACATTCCACATACTTCTCTCAAATAGCTCATCTGCTTAGTATACGCAATGTTATTCTGTGTATTTACGGGTTTCAAGATCTTGTGAAGATACAAAGTCTCAGGCGGAAGTCCCGATGCTGATGTTGTGTTCAGGTTTAGTTGCTGTTCCACTCCACGTAAACCCTTGCAAATGTGGAAGACTCATCTTGTCGCAGTTAACCATATAGTGGGTCATCTGCAATACAAGTCGAATTTGCATTTATCTAATTTCTTCTATGAAGCTGTAACTACCATACGTCGCCACCGAGTAGTTAGATCAGGGTATTAACTCACGTCAGGTATGCAGCTAATTGCTGCTCACGATCATATCATGTATTTATGTTATTCTATCGAGGACTGATTACTGTAATTCAAGACAAATGCATCCTAATAGATAAAGTATTAGATTTTCAAATATATGTTCGAGTCAACGCAGTTGCTAACGATTAATGATCACATCAGACTTGCGAAACTACACACCAGAAGTTATCAAATGTATGTCTTATGGGAATTATTGTTTTTCATGTAGAATGCCTGGGATGAAAAGGTAGTCTATCACCATAACGACTCCAAAACGAAGATGCTTGAAGACCAAGCGAACAGCCCGAGGAAGCCATCGTTATGCCCTGGAAACTCTGCAACAAATACAGCAGGTTGAAGAAGTGAACATGATACTAAAGGAGTATTACTCCAATGCGAGTACAGCAATATAAATCTTCATCGTCTTCGCCTTGTACTGCAAATGCATCATCTAGTATGCTTGATCAGTTGTTCCAGTCATTTTTTCAACCACATAGGAACCTTGGTTGTTAAATACTAGAATGTACATAGATTTCCATATCTTATCGTTGTGTTATTCGTCGCGATATATCTAGAGCCTGATGCGGAATGGATTCACTTATTTCATGCCGGATACTTTTGTCTTCTCCAATCCTCGATAACTGAACGTCAAGGGCAAATATCAGAGTAGAGAAGAAACAGACATGCTTTCAAAGGAAAACTCTGGTTCTTTTTTTTGTAAAGTAATTTTTATATGCAAAAGGGAAAGAAAATTTGCATGAATTATAAGTTCCTGATCTATATGTTTTCGAGTTTGTGTGATGTTACTGACGACTTCTCCAAGAGTGCGTAAAAAAATGGAGTTGTGCAATATTTGATAGTACCTTTTTTTTTATCTCTTCCTTTCTTTTTCTTGTATCTCTTTTTTTTTCTCTGTCTACTCTTCTCTTTCTTTCTTCTTCTTCTTTCTTTCTCCTGGTTGTCTCCTCTCCTTCTGCTTTGCTTCTTCCTTCTCTCTCTTTCGATCTTGAACTCTTTCTTTTTGTAATGCTTAGCTAAATATTTTTCTCTTCCTCGGAGCTTATAAGATTTCGCTGAAATTTATCCTCTAAGAATGGGCACCTAACAGATGAAGTTTATGTCCAATATCAATTGTCAAAATCTTACTCTAAGTTGGTTCAATTAACTCACAATTGACCACCTTCTGACAAAATCCAGTTACACGTTATTCCATTGGCTTTATTTTTTAATCCAATCATACTATGTTTAATTTTGGCTCATGAATGCTTCCAGCTAAAAATTCCTGAGATTCATCACAATTATAAATTAATAATGAAAAGGTTCTAATTAGTGCTATCAAAATTACTTATTGTCTAACAAAAGCTAATATTAATACGTTTGATCGAGAATTTTTAATGAAATCAGAGAGCAACTTTTCAATGAATGGAACCATGTCTGTGCAATGCATATCAGACATTTGCCTCTATTGTATCGGTTTTGATTGTGGCTGCCGTTAAGAAAGAATAGACCTCTTTTGCGGCTTTGAGTGCTGATATATTGGGCACGATTAATTTCGTATCATTTATATTCATTAATCTTATCACTAAAATTACAAATATAACAACCAAATTGGTCATGAGGAATATATGAATCATTTAATTTCAGTGTATATCATATGAGTTGATAGTCTATCTTATCAATTTCCTATTAAGATCTTGCTACGAGCAGGAATTTCTAAAAATTTGCTAAAAAATATAATAAGGTGAGAAATGAAAAGATGGGTATTCTACACCAACTTAAGACTAACATATATTCAAATGCAATAATAATTTGAAATGCTATGGTTGTTATACATAACGTTCGTTCAATGCGAAAATTACTATTTAGTTCCAGATGTGCGCTGATTCTATTACTTATATAATTGTTTTTTTCTTTCTTGTGTGTTAATTTTTGCAGAAAAGTAAACTACAAGGCTAAATGATAAGGCTCTACCGGCAATTAATCGAAATTGCTAAGTGGCGTTCATACTGAGAATTGAAAAATTTTGAGCACAAAATTGAATAACTTACAAATACAAATTTTGACTCGTTCCTACTAAACGAATTTGGTCTAACAACTGCTATTAGGTGGCGTGATTCTCAATCTTTGTTTGAATAGAGGAAAGTACTGCAAGCCTCCTTATAATATAAATTCATGCTTTAAATTCTCTATATTGAAGTTGTAAGTTGTGCTTAACAATTTGAAGATGTAGATTTGGAATTACATCTGTCTGAAAGCCAATTAAATATCTGTTTGCAGAGCTAGAATTAAATTGTACCGTCGGAAGCTGAGATATCAGCATTTATTTCGAGCAAAGTTAAAATACCTTCCAATTTGATACTATGTCTCTCATCTCCCAATTGATCCCTCCGACCTACTCCATCAGTGCACCATTTTTTTGGGAACATGAAGACCTGGCTAAATTTAGTGATTGAGCAATAATCGAGCAAAAGTGGTTTAGGGGGTGGAAATTTAGTTATTTGGAGCAATAATCGGCAATTAATCGTGCATGTTATATTCGATGTCAAGATTTGCGCATAAATAGAAGGACCAAATAGAGAGATGTTTGGCAAGTTCTTGGGATGGGAAAACAAGACGAGCGGAGGTGAGAAAAGGAGCAACGCCATTAGATGGGGTGAATTGATTGACAGTAATACGAGTGGAGTGCGAAGGAAATGCATGCTCGAAGGTTTGAAGGAGGAGTGAAGTGATTGAAGGAGGATTTGGCGCTTGACTATGGAGTGTGTTGTTACGAAATGGGTGAGTGTGGATTCAGCATTGTGTTTAATGGTGGGGTCGGCTGTGTATGTACTGGCGTTATGAGGTGGGTCTCCGGGGTAGATCAACAATGGGTTAACTGGGTAGCAATACGGGCTGGTCCCTTATTGTAAATGGGTGGGATTATGGTTGTGGGCTATTAGAGGGTAGCAATTGGACTGGGTCTTTTGTCGTGGCTACTGGTAGATGGAGCAACGGTTTTGCTTTTGTGGTTTTTTTTTTGTGTGATGCAATTCTCAACTTGGGCCTGCTACAGATGAGTGTGCTGTTTGTAGGGGATTTCTCTATACTCGTTCATTTCTTATACTGGTTTTTCATCTTTCTTTCTGTCTTGTAACATAGTAAGAGGTATCTTCCATGTTTACTATTGAAGGATTTACTTTGTATTACTTTTGACTAATATTTGAGGAATTTTGTACATAATTAAACTATCGTTATCCAGAATGTATATCAGATAAATAGCTTCAAATCGTCGACTTTCTAGGTGGTCATGATCGGTGTAACATTCTAAACAGGTTAAATTCTACGGGTTGCGTCAACTCTTGTTCATGAGTCAAGTCAACTTTTTCGAAGTCGGATTTCCTCTAGCGTTCAAATTGGGTCCGGTGTTTACTGTTCTGCCAGGTAATATATTAGAGTAGTTACTGTGGTCAAGGATCTTTTCAATTTGTGAATTAGTTATAAAACGATACAAGACTGACATATGATTCGGTCATGGAAGGAGGAGAAGTATTTTTGTTTTCAAAAAATTAAATAGGAACTCATTTTCCTTGTTCTTTTCTCAACAAGCAATTCAAACACATAATCGAGAAAAAACTACTCCTAATTTTCAAAGTTGGTTTGCATAGTAAATATTCATTTTTGTTGCAAATGTTTTTTCTCTCTATAAAGCATTTATGGGCGGAGTATAAAATTGTGCCTGTGGTGCTCATACTAGTCAAATTGTACTTAACAGGTATAACTCTAATTTGGTTCATCGTTCACTATAAGTCGAATGGATTTTTTGGATTAAGATTGGTTCTTGGGGGGCCGGTCTCGTATTCCAATTGTCAAATTCATATTCGGTAATAATCAAATCTGAATACAACATCAAAGTCGGGTTACATCGCTGTAACTTATAAGTCTCTATCTAACACACGAAAAAGAAAATAACGAGGTGTGAAGGTCTTTTCTGAAATTTAAACAACGAACGAAGTAGTAGTCTGGATTTAAGCCGTGCCGATTCCTCATCTTTTCTTCAAACGACCATTTTGTTTCAAATTTATAATCATGTTTTTCCTTGCAATGTTCGACATTTTCGTATATTCTTCATACGAATTGTGTTATCTACAAATGGTTACTGCTTCATGGTTTGTTTCTTGATGATTTTCTTATCTTGGATTATCGATTCAGTAATTAGGTTGTTTTCATTTGCTGATTATTTCTAGATTATTATTCATGGATTTTTTTATGGCGGTATCACTGTTTGTATCCGTGATTTTTACTTTACAGTGAATGCTTGTATTCTTTTTGCCCATTTTTGATTTGATTTTTTTTGCTTCATGATTAAATGCCACTTGGCAAGTGCCTATTGGTTTTTATCATATTTAGGTTATATTCTCGGTCTTTTTGATTTGGGTTGTGTTATAATGCTTCTAATAATTCTCGTACTACGGAAACTGATTCGCATTTTTATTTTAATTTTTGTTCGATTTGAAATATATTACTTAATTGTTCCGAACACGTTGGGAAATTAATTGTTCTATTTCAAATTTTGGGATGATTGTGTACTTTTGCCCTATTTTGATTAGCCTTTAGCCCTATTTTTGATGACGTGTGTTAGTTCACTGATCATTAAAATTTTTAACGATGATTTCTTCGTTCTAAAGTTTGTTTAGCAATAGTTGTCAAGTCATAAATTTTCTAATTTTCACATATATTTTATTGAGTTTTTAGATTTACAAACCTAATTTTGTGATGGAACATTTTGAATGGTATTGTTGGAGATAAATGTGCAGGCTGATTACAAGTAAAGTGGAAGGACATACGAAATGAGTTCGAATTTAGAGGACTAAGAATAAGCTGGGCTTGCAGGACAGTTGAAGTTGAATGAAGATGGAAAAGAAATCCATCTCATATTCCAACAGTTATATTATTCTTTCAGCTTCTCTTTGGTATCTATCATATCATATTACGCGTGAGTTTCAAGTACTGTTACTTTATCCAGGGTTAGTTTTTTTGCTCTCTTAAATCTTGTCATTCGCGAAATTTGGAAGTGCGGTAGCAAAGATATAACACAATGAAACATATAAATATTTTGTTATGTCAGAAGTTGAAACTATCAAGAAAATGGAAAGATACTAATTACCTATGACGAACAATTTGGTATATACAGAGGTGAAAGGGATTTAAGTACAAGTTTAGGATGGTCTTTTGCAAGTTAAGGTCTCTTTAATTGTTGTGTCTTTTCAACTCGAAGTAATCTCTTTTTACATGCTAATGAGGTAATTTAGTTGATAGATGAGAATTCTTTTACTATCTTAACTTCGCTGTATCATATTATGGTCTTGATGCTATGTTTGCTGAAGCGTAATTAAGTGCTATTCGGTATGAGTGTGTAGGTTATTGTTTTATTTTTTTGGGAAAAATACTAGTTTCTTTCTTATTTTCGTTAAGAAAAGATCCAAGTGTTTTGAAATATATTTTGTGTGTTAACATCATTTATTATGTTAAGGAGGATGAGAGAAAATAGTGTTTTATTAGAGCAATTCACATAGCAAACTTTGAGAAGTTTGAAACTTTGCAAAACATTTTAGCATAAATCACTCTATCATAAGAACTCTACACTAATAATGTTCAAATTTTAGGGTTTTGTGGTGTTTGATACTAATTGTTTATTTTAAAAAAATTTTACGACCGGTTCGCTAAGTACATTTCGGTTGGTACTTTGGTTTCTCTTGTGGCTTACTGTACGGGTCCCTTGTCTCGGAGAGGAACCAGGATCAAAAGATCTTATTTTCACACAATTAAGTATAGGTAGATACTAGATGACCCTGGTGCGTATTGCACTCGCGATTCCATATAGACTAGTATTATAAATTGTATTTTTTTAAGAGTAAAATTGTTTATTTTAAAGATAGATCAATCTATAACTTATCAGGCGCTTCTGAATAGTGATAGTTTAGAATTTTTATTTTTTATTTTTTGAAGAAAGTAAAATTCTCTAGTTCCCAAAGAATAAATTGTTATTGAAAACATACTGATTGGTTTGAATAATTATGACTAAATATAAAAGAAAATAAATCTAGAACTTTTATTTTCGTAATGTGTACTGTGGTAATTATATACTTTCACTCTGGTATGGAGTTTATCTTTATAAATTTATATTTTTGGCTTTTATAGAGGTAATTTATAGCTAGTCATATTATTTAATTTTATATTTTTAAAAAGTGTAGTGATAATTTAATTAAATTTCTAGGTCCCTAGGAGCTTTTAATTTTTTGGTAGGAAATTGTCTTTAATTGATAAGTAGTGAGCAATGGTAGGGTGTTGCTGTAATATACGGGTTTTGCTCATAGTAAGATTTATAGATATATTATTTAATGTCTTTTACCCTACTTATTTTATCTTTCTATTTGTACTTCATAAATTCACCTAATATTCACCATACCTACAAAATACTTACTATTTTTCATACCCTTCAATCTTTCAAACCCATCTCGCCAAAATAAAGGGGTTTGAAAATTAAACGTTAGAATCATGTTGCCAAGATCTATGATGATATTCCTTTTGAGGCTACACTTTATTGATTGTATGGTGGACAAAATACACATTGGTGTCCTCGAAATATGAAATAAGAGTAATGTGTCTATAATGTGCTTATTGCATTTTTAGTAAATGTGCTATAAATGGTACGTAAGAAGTCTAATATATATCTAAAATCGTATTCTAAATATTTAAAAAATTTTATATTTAATTACATAGTTTAAATCTATTTTATTTTAATATTTAAAGTATACTTATATGTAAAGTGCTAATCGAGCTGTTGTCACCATAACTTTAGATAAGAGAAAAATACTGAAATATAAATGAATATAAACATTGATTAAGCTAATTGATGTGATTAGATCTTTAAATTTTATATGATTTTAGGAAATGTATTGGTTTTATTAATTTCTGCCGAGAGGGAGTCGGTAAACCAAAGATAATATATGTTATAATTTACCATATTAAAAGAACACCATCAGTCTGATATCATTTGACACTGGTGTGGAGGTCAATCTAAATGCATTAATAATATTAAATCAAAATCACTAATAATAAAATGTATACCATATACATTATAAGAGATAACATAATGTATTCAATTTACTATTCAATTATAGTAAATCCCATATTGTTAATAGTTGTAGTTATAAATTAAAATTTTTCATAAAATAGTATAGACTAAATTATATTTGTCTTATCAAAATAGCTTTTTAAACGTGGATGCTATTCTAGTTACTTGTAGTTATAATCTCAATATTAGAAATGCTACTAGTTGAGAATTGATGTTATGAAGGCATGTTGGCGATAGTAGTGTGGAAGTAGTAGTACTGGAAAACAAACTAGTAAGT
Organism: Bassia scoparia; assembly: GCA_008642245.1. Taxonomy (NCBI): domain Eukaryota; kingdom Viridiplantae; phylum Streptophyta; class Magnoliopsida; order Caryophyllales; family Amaranthaceae; genus Bassia; species Bassia scoparia. The sequence goes on from SNQN01001458.1 coordinate 36,179, forward strand.
AACTATAGGTATGGTATACAAAAATAAGATTTAAAATAACTAATAAGTACCACGGTTGTTTTATATTCTAGAATGCAAATAGATTTCCATGACATAATTACCACGTAAGGTAATTATAATAAGTCAATTTAGATCTAGCTTGAAAGCTAAAATGTTAACTGTTACCAACTTACTAGGTTGGAAAAGTCAATTTACCTTTACCTTTTTAAAATATACTTCCCCAATAGATTACCAATTAGCAATTTTTAATTTAAGTCTAAATGAACTTAATCCCTGCCTCAAAATGCCTCAAAAGGCGAACACCTATTGTTAGAACCCTTTTTGTTTTTAGTTTCTTTCATTGATCTAATCATTTTCTTTGGGTTATGACTAAAAAATACCTCATTACTTGAAATACTCAATTAACCCTGAGTGGTTTTAGTATTTATTCTCGGTACATGCCTACTAGTAATGGGGGATGCATCTCTTTAACTATTGCATATAAAATTTGGAAAATGCTAACTCATTAATATTAGTTCTTTGAGTTTCCCTGTTTTTCCCCTTCGTTCATAAGCATTGGTAATAGTTTGGTAAAATAGCGGTAGGGTAGTGTTGCGTGTAGATTGGTAGATGTCACTGTAACGTGATAGCGTAGCGTTAGAACTAGTATCGGTTGAAGTTGATTATAATTTTGTAGTGATTTGGAAAAACAAGATGGGTTAGAATATGTAATTATAAAAATATTATAATTATAAAGAAACTTATAGAGGTGTCAGAAAAGCTACTCAAAAGTTTAATAGTATCTTTTGCAACGCATAACCTTAACAGCTACAAGATAGTATGACGCTACTTCCAAACCCAATTTTTAGATATGAGTTTTAACTGTGATAAAAATCTAAAAGCACTCCAAAGCACAGCCAAACTAGTATTGTTGAACCGCACTCATAAGTTCTCATTTTTCATTCTATTAGTTTTCATTTGGATAAATAGAATCAAACTTAATAATCTTTTTTCTATACTTATAGTCAAAATTAATCTTGTTGCCAATAAAATTAATGTTTTGTGGCCAAGCAACTAATCCTGAAAATAAAAGCTAATATAGTGCAAAAGTAATAATCATCAAGCAACTATAATTTAATTTGGTTGTTCGACTTCAGGCATAGAATATTATGCAGCCGATGAATATGAATTTGAGGAGCTATATGCTTGAAGGTTATAATAGTTCAATAATCTATATATATATATAGTTAATAGTTATGGTTAATTAGCAGAATTAACATATCCAGTTATTTAGTTAGCTAGTATAACTAAGAACGGATAATTGCAAATATTAACCGTTATATATGTTAATTGATTTTATTTATATTTACTTTATGGTTGTGTTGATGTTCTCATAGAATTCATCGCTTTTATTTTCTAAAATTCTTTTTATTCTGTATTATAAATACTCAATTTTTCGTGACATAGATAACTAAGCATTGTTTGTATACTCCATCAATGAGTTAATTACGTAAGAGAATTTAGCTTTATTGAGAAGTGATATCCTAGCTGTTCCTTTTCTCCAGAATTGGCTGTCGATAGTGTAGGTTCGCAGGGATATACACTGAACTTACTTTTTGGAAGTACTTTTTTTTTTTTACTTTTCATGCTCTTCCTTTGTATACTTTTAATTCTGCCGGTAATCTGTTTGTGAATCGAAAATGATTACAACTCTGAATTTATATTTGCATGAGAATGTAAATTTAGTGTTAATGTTTATTTTTATTTTTAAAAATTTTGGGATTTACTTAGCTGGTGTTGTATCTTATTTTTTAACATAATTTTTTATGTTGATGACTGAATTGATTTTGCTGTGTATATGCAGTTGTGGTGCTTAGAAATTAGATTCAAAATCCTGCATGGATTAGACCTAGTAAATTTACGGAGATTAGTTGGAATATTCGGAAATCCATTGCACATAGAAATTATACTGAGGAGTATCTGATGCTAGGTTTATTTTTATATGGGTACGTAGACAGATTGGATATTGGGCTTTTGATTCCAAGTTTTACTATGTATGCTTCCTATAGGTATGAGGCGTAAGGAAGTAAGCATGACCGAAATACCATGAAGTGAACTAGAAGTTGATATAAGCTTGAGGGAGAAGATATAACAGGAAGAGGTAAGGAGGCTAGTGTATGATAATGAAGATGAAGATGCTATTGAAGTTGTATGTATGCAGGTTTGATGAGATTTAATAGCATTGGATTTGAAGTTGAATAACTGTGTTAAATACTGGAGGTAGGTAGTATATGGAACTTGTAAGGTGAGTTTGTGAGTGGATGATATGTATTGAGATGCCCTGGCGTCTGTCTGTGAATTTTTCCAAGCCTTTTTTCAAGATTGGCGGGTTCTAGACTAAGTCCAAGTAGTTTGAACAGGTAGTTGTCTCCAGTCCAATTGAAGGGATCCAGATAGATGTAGATAATTAGGTAATACTGCCTCTCATTTTGAATAAGACGTATATTTATAGTACTTTTTTTTGGGAAGTTATAATTTAAATCTGTTTTATTTTCTATGAGTGTAAAATTGACGTATTGGAGGATACAGCCAATATATTTTGACTTGATGTGTGATTCTAGCTACTTATGATTCCAAATAACCCGGTTATATGCGGAAGAATCTCTCCCAGATAGTATAGATCCAAATTGAGATTATGCTGTAAGTTCGTAAACCAGACAACTTTCTTTTATTTTAAGAAATGTAGTTATTACATCTTATAAAACAATAATCCTTGTTATGTCGTAGGTTTGATGTTCATTTCATGTTGGTAGGGGTGAATAGATAATACATCTAGGTTATAGTGGTCAGCTTAGAATTTAAGCAGCTCAAATTTGCAGTGCATTTTGAGGCATTGACAAGGAATAAGACGTGCCAACAGGCAGCAGCTGTTCAGAAGTGATCGCTTAACAATTAATTTCAGGTTAACAAGGGATATTGAATTTCCATGTGAAGTCTATAATGGAAGAAGTATGTGAATCGGGGCAAAAGATTGAGGAATTCCACGAGAAGTTACTTGCAAGTAGTAGACCCAAGTTTGAATATGATCGTGTGGTCCATTATAAGGGCAGTACTATATGGCTATATGCTTGATTCTAGAATTTCTGATTTTCCAAGATATTTGAATAGCAGTTTATAGGTATTGTTAAGCTATTTTTTAATGTGGTGGTGATTTTTTTTATTTTGTTTATTTGTAGTGATTGCATCTTCCAAAAAAGATAAAATAATGAGATACAGAAACAGTTACATAATAATAAATACAAGTGTTATGGGGCGGGGGGAATAGCTCAATGGGGATTACAAGTGAGAGATAGACAATTCAAACGCTATGGTCGGGTGCAGGAATTGAGAGATGCAGAAAAAATAGGGCAGTGAATGAAACGGCTAATATTGCACTCCAGGAAAAGAAGCTTAGAAAGGATAGGACTAACAAAAAGAGAAAAACTTATGTTACTTCTAGTTCTCGGAAAATTAGTCAATCCTGAACAAAATATTGTATCTGACAGTTAGGTTGTTTGTTTGGTATTTGAATTTGTTAACTGCTTTATTGACTGTAATGTTGATCATAAACGATAAGGAGAACTGTCTGAGGGAGAAGGGCTTTGGGGAAGATTTTACTGAAAGAATTTGTTTTGGATGAAAAAGAAACTCGCTGAAGCTTAAAAAGTAATTGTTTTGTTATTGTATTGAGTGGTCAAACATTGTGATAAATAAAGAGAGACCCGCTTAGCTACCATCACATGGAGTGTGTCTTTGTGTTGGATTAGAGTGGATATATGTTTATTCTTCCATAAATGCCCTATGATTCCTGGAGGACAAATATTTTGGTCTGATTCAAAGCAGAATGCTAAGATAAGTTTAAGCTCGACGCTGTATCATGATTAGAACGGAGACCGCAAAGAAGAGGAAGAAGGATGAAAGAAAACGAAGTACATACATCAAATATGATACGATGTGATACAAGGAGGTGGAAGCTTATCGAATTAGAAGGATTCACAGACGATCCTAGATGTAAAGATTCTGTGAGGTCTGCTCTGTTTAGTTAGAATACAATAGATTCGATTCAGAGAGATCTCCATTGGAATGAAGGCTTTGTTATTGCAGCGTGTAGTCTGGGTCTAATGTTTGAATTCAATTGGAAGTGATCATGTTGGAAGCAAGTTTTTACATATGATACGAGGAGCATACGAAGTGACGAGTTGTCCGTTGAAAAGGATTATGTTTAGCTTTAATAGTTTTCCATCGATTTTTTCTCTGTATAAATACTCCGAGAAGCTATTTTGTTCCCTCTATTAATGTTTTCGATTTTCTTAGTTACACTGGTATGATACTGGTATCAGGTCTTCAAAATATTGGCAAATAATTGAAATAATTTTATTAGATGATAATTTGACAACACTAAGATTAATATGGTGAGATTTAAGCCAGTTTATGCAATCAAATAGTATGGAGTATATTAATCTCAGTAACATAGAATGAATATTTTGTTGAATGAATGGATTTTTATTATGAACAAACCAAGCCTTGATGAACGTTCTAAAAATGTCATTTTAAATCAATGCTCGTTGAGAGTCGAACAGACTCGTTACTAAACGGTGCTCTAACTGAGTACGAGAGCTAGTTGTAGTAGATAGTATTTATATATTAGACATTCTAATTTTGCAGCAGTTAAAGTTATTAAAATTATAGAATATCTTAACTACCGTCTTGTTTTTTTTTGCGTGACAAAATCCAGAGAGAAAAAGTGAAAATTACAAGATTTGCGATAGCTATATTTGTGTGAAAAGTAAGCAAATAATTGCAAAAAAAAGGGAAAAGATTGAAGTATATTATTTTTCTTTTGTCTTTTTTTTTGAGGGAATAACCCTCCTGACCGTAAAATGATGAGAATTGGCGCAAAGAATAGAGATAAAGATTCATTCCAGAATCTATTAACCTCGCTGAATCTAGTCAATGAATTCTACAGCTCTCTATGATTCCCAATGCGGTGGTTGATCTTACGTGACGAAGATAACACAAGGCCACAACAGATTCGCCTTAG
>SNQN01001459.1:0-15913 GCA_008642245.1 Bassia scoparia
GGAGAGCTTCCGACTGGATGAAGCCTTCCATTTCACCAGGTCAGCACCGGATTCCTATGCAGGAGAATTCAGCTGAGACTCCTCGGCTGCGCATCACATCTTTTTCCAAGTCACCTTGCCACTCTCTCGCGCGTCCTTGGAAGGGCTCCCTGGTCATCTCCATTGGAAGCCATTTTCAGGTACAGATCCCCTCATTGGCACTCTGCTCTAGCTCTTTGTCAGGACCAGCAGACACCACACTGGACCTTTCCTGTGTTAGTCTCTGTGCTGGTGGAAGGCTCTCCTTTGCGCGCAGAAGCTGCGCAGGCGCTAAGTCGATCTGCTCGTTTTCTGTTCGAATGGCAGGTCATTAGCAATCACCTGGAGTTACAATTACACCCTATGGGTTAATATTAATATTCAGGTCAGTGTGTATTAATTGAAATGAAGATTATTAATGACCTGTTTCAGTGTACTTCCACATACCCATGCCTCTGTTTGACTGTATCTCGATCTCAGAGTTGGTTGAAGAATCAGCATAGTACTTGGTAACACGTTCACTGGGGGCTAATCTCACCGAACCCCAGTTTCATGAGCTTCCTCAACTTTGGACCAGTCCAGGTTATGATACCACATGCCTGGCACACCTGAACTATACCAACCAGTATAGTTGAGTGGTTGTGAGATCCCCTTGTTTAATCTTTAGGGCTTCTCATTCCTCAGTGTGCTCAATCCTCGTTTAAGTTCTTTCAAACCAGCACTGTCCATTCCCTTTTCAGGTCTGGCTCTTCGTCCAAAGGACAGGGGTTTTCTCCAGAGCTGCTTCTGGTCAATTAACGCTCACCTGATCATTTGTTCCTAAAGGTCACAATCATCAGCAAGGCTTTGAGCTCTCGTCAGCCAACTCCTTGTCCTCTGGCCCTTCCCCTGGCTTCAACCAGTCTTTATTTCTCACCACACAGCCGAGAGTGGTCTCCTGAGCAGCCCTTAGCCAACCATGCATCTTCCCACCTCTGCATGAGACCCCTCCTTCATGCGTCAGTAATCCATGTTCCAGGGCCAGCTGCCTGCCCTCAACTCTGCTTATTTGTTCTGAAAGGCAGAGCAGGAATGATGGTAGCAGCCTCATACTCAGTGAAGTGATGAGCCCGATATTTGACAGTCTGCATAAAAACACATTCAAGTGTAAGTAAGTATAGCAGTGCAAAATAAGTACAAAGGACAAAAGGATTTGACTCAAGTGAGAAGGGAACAAGTTACCTGAGCCAGGTATATTCGAAGAGAGTGTAGCCACCCTAAATCATCATCCATGAGGCGGCATCATATGGGAGACTGCATGGAAAGCAGTTCCTAGGCAACCAGGCTGTTCTCCTCAATGTTACGGTGCCAGAAAGCCCCTGTTGGTGGATAAGTTCTTGGCCTTCCCCAAAGCAGATTTTATGATAAGGACCATGAACCACCATATAGCGCCTGATGTAGAGAGGGCTGGATATGTGGACATGCTGTTGAGTTGAGGCATTGCTGTTGTCTGCTGTTGCTGTAAGCTGCTGTTGGTTGTTGTGTATTAAGAAATTGTTGCTGAAAGAAGTTGTTGTTGTTGCTGAGGTATTTTTGTTGTGGAAATAGTTGCTGCTGCTGCTGATACTGAAGTATTAGATGCCTGTTGAAAAAGTTGAAAAATAGAAGGAAAGGCTAAAGCTAGCAGAGAAGGAAGGCCATGGCTGCGCTGTCAGATTGAGGAAATAACTGGCAGATGGGATGCCAGTCCACGTGGATCTGGCAGGCACCACACCTGAACTCCATTCAGCCATTTGGATTTCCAGTGGCAACCTGGAGGCTATTATCTTCTGTTTCTCCTTTTCTTGGCCCTTCCTCTCATCCACTGTCACGACAACCACCTCCGTGCAAACCTTCCTCTTACCTTGTCCCAGAGGGTTCCATCCTGTGACTGGGGAGAGCTGACCACCTGAGCCTGACCACGACCAGCTGGAACTACCATAGACACACCACCCTGTATACAATCCTTGCCCCTTCAATGGGAGGGCTTCTTCCTGCAAGGTGGGTGGGGAGATGGTACTTCGAGGGTTCCAAAATCAGGCATCCTGAAGCCTGCTTCTGTTTATAGCTGAAGGCTAACCAGATGAAAATCTCCCTCCACTGCCGTGGAGTTGGACTTCTTCGCGTCCTCCTTTCATTCCTGGGTTGCTGGAGATGTCAAGCCCTTTGTGCTTCTTCTCCTCTGAGGCCCTTGAGCACCAGAAGCCTGGGAAGCGGGTCCGAACCAGCTCCTGAGGTACTCTAGACATAGTTTGATTGGTGGCTTTCAAAGTTCTCTAAGTCCAGCGGATTCAGTAGGCTTTTGCTCTCACAGCTGGAACAAATACTTCTCGTCATCACCAGTGTTGTCAAGGTCACAAATGCTTTGATCCCTCAAGACACCACAGAACTCTGAGGACCAGGTATAGAAATGCTACCAGATGGGGTCCTCTTCAAGTTCAAACCTGACAGTCATGTTCCCTATAAGTTCAGCTTGCTCACAAGAAACGATAAAACATGGGTAGACTATTAAGCCAAAAAATCAGTTTCTTATAAAAAGAATGTACAATGTGCATGAGGAAAGTAAAAAGGTTACAAAGACTTTCCAGTGCATAAGGACTTACTTCTGGACCACAGCTTCTGCTCAACCCACCAGCTGCCAGGTAAAAAGCTTCCACCTTCAACAGGTCAAAATGGGGGCAACCAGTTTTGGGGGTGGGGCGCCTACCCTTTGCCTAGCCCCAAAAGCTTGAAACCACTCGAAGGTGGGTCTTCTCCTGTATCAGTCAGTGAGACAAAGACTGGGGGGAGAGGCTTCCTCTTCAAAGCCTTGTTCCTGGTGAACTCAGTCCTGTCTGGTTATAAGCAAGGGTGTTTCCATGAAAAGAACCCTTCAACCAGAGCCACTTGCATGTGTGTCCATTTCTTATATTAAACACAACCAGAGGATAGTGAGGTCGCGGTAGGTATCATTGCCCACCCTTCGCCCACCTACCATAAGAGTACCAGCCAGTCTTGATTTGGGCCCCTGTATGCCTTTTTAGCCAAGAACAGAGTCCTGAAAACCCTGTAGACATCTCAAAACTCCAGGAATGTCAGACCCAGATGAAGCTAATAATCCTCTGCACTGCGCTAGGGGCCAGCTGGGACAGGCTAATGCCCCACATCTCAAAGTAGCTCAACCAGAAGGGGTTAATGGGAAACCTGGACTCCCAAGTTTCAGCGTTGGGCATGTAACTGGGATTAAAACTGAACCTGTCGGTGGAGCAATAAGCCTGTCAGAAGATTGTTAACCTCAAACCAATAGCCAAAGCTGGAACCAAACCGGTTTACAATTCACAGTCTTGATGTCGAACTTTTTGGCGCTAAGCCTCTGTAGAAAATCAGGGTCCGAGCATAGTATGGGCAGGCCATCATTTTCCTGTCTTCACATCTTCGCCCCCATCCACGAGTATGTCCAATGGGCTTCAAGGTCCAGGTTCGGGTGCTCCTAAATTCCCCCCTTCTCATCCTTAGGGCTTTGTCACTGCTCTGGACACCGTCGTCCGATTCCAAGCCTGATATCTTCCTGGACCAGGGTAGCAAGTTGCACCTACCACTGTCCACCTCCTCCTTTAAAGGCCGTTGGAAAAGCCCCATATCAACCTGTAATTCTCTGGAGTCCTATTGCAGGAATCTTGGAACCACTTACTTCGAGTCCCTCCTGGTCTGTGGGTGAACGGGATTGCTGCTGCTACCTTAGCCTTGCTCTTAAGGCAGGTTCAGAGGGATCGTATAGGCCTGGCAAGGTGCACGCAGCCTATCCATCCAGCTACTGACTTTCTATGCACACGCCTAACGTTTACACGGCTGTCGAATCTTCAACTAACAGTTCACTCCATCACACAAGGCTATTGAACGCGCCACTATTGTTTGCTGAGAAATACACATCATCTTGCCTTGACCATACTTAACATCTTATCCAACCACAAACCAAAAGCGCAAAATAGGAAAAAAAACAAAACAAAAATTCACAACACTACTCTAGACATAAACCAGGAAGAACTACTTAACTGATGCATGCATTTGAATTCAAGCAAGAAAGGGAAGTAAATTACCTGCTTTAGTCGAGGCTGAGACAATGCTAAATCGAGAAACAAAAGGTAAAATTCCCCAGCAATGTGCACGACAACAAAGGTTGAACTACCAGGAAAACGAGTCGAAAACCTTGTTGCTCTGAGAATCTTCAGAGAAAGAAGAGCAGTTTTTGTGTTTTGGTTCTGCTTTTGCACTTTTTGAATTGTTGGAAATTTGAAGTTGTCAAATCGTAAAGTAAACTGATGGGATGGTGACACCCCATAAATTATAGGGGAAGTAACCGTCCCCGAATCAGCACACTTCACCATTATAAACGGCACATTTATTGGTTGCCGTAATCAATTGCCAATAAGTGTCTGAAATAAACCTACCACGAATTAAACGCCCCTGTTGGTCAAAGCTGCCTAGCGTGAATTGGAAAAAGTTACTATGGCCTTAAAAAGAGGGTTCATAAATAAACCAGGGCTACTACCCCCCATGGTAAAATACTATCTGCCATGATCTCGTAATTTGATTTAAATCCCAGGACCTGGTTAAATCTTTTTTTGACTTAACTCAGGCCTGGATGGGGGCTAGTTGTTGGTATCATTGAGCCCCAGCCGAATAGTCACCAGCCCCATGTAACTAATTCCAATAAGGCCCAATTCGTGGCTTGAAGCCTGATCCAATAGGTCCACAGTCAAAGGGCGAAAAGTCAATAGCCACCAACCCACAATCAAAAGTTGGATATATGCAATGACACTACCACTGATGGTTATCTCAATAGCCACTTGTCACATTGAAGGGGGAAGCCCTTGAGCACATCATAGTCCTCGGTATAAACAGCAGGCATAGCTCTAGCAAGCCCCCAATAGGGTAGTAAGTTCTATTCGAACCACACACACTAGCATAACTCTCTCTCTAAATATTTGACATTACCGCTTGGTAAAACTGACACCTCCACTCGAAGCGGCGACTGTGTTCCTGGCGTTCTGCCCCAGGGTATGTTTCAAACGGTGTTTAGGCTGTAAGCACAGCGATTCGCAGACCAGGTTCCATTCTTCACTAAGCACCGGCTCGTTGCCACTGCCACGTTCACTATTACCACATATTGTACCAACAAATAGGTATCTGATATATACACTCTAACTTGTAACAACTCTTGCACCTAGGAAAAGTTTGACGAGTATATGATTAAGTTCTTGTTTTATTTGAAACCTAACTTTGGCTAAGCGTTCGATAATAACAGAGCGCCTATCATTTTAGCTGAAGAGCGGTGTAATGATAACTTGCTAAGATTGTAAGTCTTGCCCTAGACAAGCTTGAAAGTTCATGAATAATGCTTGTAAATCAAAGTTAGATTTGAAAGCATGAACAACAAAGTGGCACAAATGCATGAGAGGAACCAGCGAGTCTTGCTCATTTCATTAATTGGAGAAAGAATGGCATATGCCAATTAATTACAAAGTGGGAAAAAGCTTAGCATCTCTTAAAACTGACTGAATAGTCTACATGCAGTACCTCTTAAGTTTGTCGACATTCCAAGTTCGTGGGAGCCATTTGCCCTCCAAGGTCTCAAGTTTGAAAGTGCCTTCTCTGATGGCCTTAGCAATCTTGTACGGTCCCTCCCAGTTAGGTGTGACCTTGCCCTGCTCATTCGCTCTTCCAAGCACTTCCATCTTTCGTAACACCAAGTCACAAACTTTGAAAGTTCGAAGATTGACCTTCTTGTTGAATTCTCTCGTCATCCTCAACTTGTAAAGTTGTTGCCTTAGCAGAGCATTTCCTCGAATTTCAGGGACCAAATCAAGATTATGTCTATGAGCTGCCCAATTGTCTTCTTCATTATAAAGCATAACCCGCAAGGTGGGTTCATAGACTTCAATTGGCAGCACCACTTCAGAATCGTAGACCAACATGAATGGAGACTCCCCCGTTGAACCCTTAGCGGTAGTTCTGATAAACCATAGAACGTTATAAAGCTCTTCCACCCACAAGCCCTTTGCATTGTTGAGCTTCTTCTTAATTCCATCGCTAATAAGCTTGTTGAAGGCCTCTACTTGGCCATTTGCCTGGGGATGAGCAACTGAAGCAAAACGAGCAGCAATATCCTGTCTAGCCAACCAATTCCTTAACATAAGCGTCTCAAATTGAGGTCCATTGTCAAAAACGATAGACCTTGGCACTCCAAATCTAGTGATTATATTCTTCCAGGTGAACCCCTCTACATCCGTAGTTTTGATGCTACGCATCGGTTCTTCCTCCACCCATTTTGTGAAGTAATCAACAGCAACCAACACATACTTCCGTTGTCCGGAAGCTTGGGGGAAAGGTCCCAGGATATCCATCCCCCATTTGGCAAAGGGCAAGAGAGAAAGAATTGGGGTAAGATTATTGCACTAGTACAAAAAAGGTCAAAAGCTGCAGCTCAAAAGCTGGGGTTTTGAAAAAACTCCAGCTTTTGAGTGTCAAAAGCTGGGGTTTTTAAAAAAACCCCAGCTTTTAACCTATTTTAGAGCTCAAAAAAWTGGGAGAAACACAAAAGCTGGGGTTTTTTAAGAAAACCCCAGCTTTTGAGTATACTTAAAAGCTGGGGTTTTTTTCAAAACCCCAGCTTTTGAGCTATCTTAGAGTTAAAAAATTGGGAGAAACACAAAAGCTGGAGTTTTTAAAGACAACCCCAGCTTTTGAGTATGCTTTAAAAAAAATTAAATAAGTATAATTTCCTTAATTATTTTGTTACTGCAAAAGTCATACTATCTCACTCGGAACACATACTCTCACTCGAATTTAAACAGCTTTCACTCGAAAAAACCCTCTCTCTCACTCTCAACCACTCGCTCAACACCGACACCGGCGACTCCAACACCACACCACCGGCGTCAACCCTCTCTTCTCACTCTCACACCAATCGGCGATCGTCGAAACGACCTCGCACTCTCACTCTCGACCTCACAGAACGCACACCGGCCGCTCAACCACCGGCCCACCGCTGTCACGACCGTCACTCACCGACCTCCACCGCTGCTTCTCTCCCTCTATTGGCAATTATTGGCAGCCCTCTTCACGCTAGGCAAGCTAGAGGTACGATTTTATTCTTTTTTTTTTTTTGTGATTCTTATATGTTGTTTTTTTGTACAGAAGCTAAAATCGTCCAAAAACGGAAAAAAGAAGCAAATTTGAAGTGCAAAAAAACTCTACAAGCATAATCCAGACAACTTTCAAACAAGTTTGAGCCCACAATATACTCTAATTTATTTATTATCAGAAAAAACACATCTAACAATCGAATGTCGTGTCTTATTCATTCTCCATAGGTTCATATCCATCACATTTCTAACTTTTTTACATAAAGCTTAAAAATCTTGTCCAAAAACGGCAAAAGGAAGCCTAATTTGAAAGACAGTCATCAAAAGAAAAGCATCTAATGTTCTAAATTCATTCACAAATCCTGAGTGGGCACATATTTTTTAAAGTACATATTTATGTTGTTTTATGGGCAATCTGTTATCTAATTAATAGACTGTTTCCAAAGTTATTTTCCCTCTATTGGAATCTTTCATGCAATCTGTTATGCTTCTAATTGGCAAGTCTGTTATGCTTCTCTAAACAGTCTATCTAGTTATGCTTCTAACAGTCCCAATGATTAGGGTTCAGTTTCCAATTTATATCTGTTCATTCAGACCAATCATGGACAACACATCTGAACAAAAGATCATGCATTTGTAGAATAAGTATGAACTTTACATAAATGGGGTACAGATTGAAACAACAAAGGTTTAATAAGTTGTTGACAGTTGAGAGAAGTAACGATAACTGAGTTCACCTGATTCGAGCAGAACGAGCGAAGTACCCTTTTTCCGAGTTGCAGGAACATCGAGGTTGGCGAGTCTGATTGATAAACGACATCCATGAAACACTTGGGGACTTGCCATGATTTACAAGTGTTCGTGTAGACAATCTTCCTTCCCTTACAAACAACTTAAGCTTTCTGAGGAATTGACCGCATTATAATGTTGAGTCAGTATCCGATCATCATTTTCTCACTGATGTTAATACAAGATAGCTCAGATATATCCCAAATTTCAATTTTAGTTTATGAGTATCGGATATATAGAGGGTTTGCGCGTGTTATTTAAAATTGCAGAGAGGACATTATTCCTAACTGTGATTTTTACAGTTAGTTGCTGTTTAATTGATTTCATTGCCTTTTTTTTACAATATTTATATTTTTTTTTTTCGGGAAGATAAATAATGGCATGCAAAAATGTGCAAAAGACGACCCTTGTATTTAAGTCAAACTAAATTACTGGTGCATGAATATTGAAGATGAGGGTGTATTAACTATGAAAGTATTAGGAATAACGGTAGCATTTATTAGTGAATTTTGTATCCGTTCAATACTGAGTGAGCATAGGTAAATGATGTAAACGTTAGAAGGTCTAAATTTTGCAATTTATTGATGGAGCTACTATTATTGATTTCCGCAATTGATTGATTATGTCAGATCTTATCAAAGCTTGTTAGTTGTTTCAGTAGAAGTCTTAATCTAATTATGCGATGGAAAGAATGCTTGGCATAATAATCTTATGACTTTCAAAATTGACAGTAATTAATGCCGTACATTAGAAAATAAATTTATGACCAATGACAAACAGGACACATCTGGTTGTTATGTTAAGAGGAGTAAATTACTGAGACATACTAGTATACTACTATATATACTACATTTATACAGTAATTAACGCTATTAGAACAATAATTGTTTATTCTTTGAGCTAATTGTTTATTCTTGGCCAATAAGACTCCGGGGATTGGCATAAATCAATGGCTCTATCTTCTGTATTTCTATATTATAGCAGATTTTTTTAGATTGATTTTCAATTAGATTTTCGTAAAGCTGGGTTATATATTGTGCCTTTCTTTGATATGCAATGGTTTCTTTTGTTGAGCACACTAGCTCCTGTGGAAATCCATTCTCTTGTTATATTTCTAATTACATTACTCTTCACTGTTATGCAAACCACAGGGTGGACTTTTTCTGTAATGATATCTTCTGGTCTTCTTACTCCACTTATGATTAAGCGTAGCCATATCCTAATTGATGCCACCAATATAGGTAAGTTCTTATTATATGTCCTAATGATATATGCTGCTTGATTGTTCATGCTGTTACGAACATGTCTGCTTCTTCATTTTGTATGGATTTGTTACTATGCCGCTTTTGTTCACAGAGCCAAAGCCAATCAGCAATAAACCAATTTTCGAAACAGTTAACTAGGCTAATTATCGCTTTCTCTAAACAGTCTTAATTAGCTCGTTACGACTTGCTTATTCTTTGCAACAAAACAATAGTGCTCCAAATTTTAAATTTTTTAAAATTGTAGCACCCAAATAAAGTAGGTACGAATGCGACACCGGAATAGATGAATGCACTTTAACTAAATTAAATGGGCATTCAACTTTTCAAAGTCGATATATACTAAAAAATCAAGTTGAAAAAGCAATCTAAATAGTTCCCTCATTTTTTACTTGTTTATCCACTATCTTATTACGAGTATATAATTGTAGGTCTGGAAATTAAATATGATACCATTTTTGCATCAGTTTGCACTATCCTACTATGCTTGCTTGAATAGATCTCAGTTAGTCGATTTGCTGTTGCAAACTTAATTATAATTTGCATATATTTGATTGTAGTCCATGCTTACACTCTTTTCTAGTGCGAGTGAAAGTCTAAGACCTACAAGTATCAGGAGCTTAAAACCACAAATGCCCAAACAAATGGCCAAAAAAGCCATTTCACGCCCTAAAACGACCTAGGTGTGTGTACCAACGAGTGCAATCAATCCTAGCGTAGCCTTAAATATATGTTTTAGGACATGCCACGCTTTTAAAACCAAGTAATGAGTAGAGATTTTTATAATTAGGCGCGAAAACCCATTAAAATGCCCAAAAATGGTCCAAAAAAGGCGGTTTTCACACCCTAAAATGACCTAGTGTGTTCTACGAGTGCAATCAATCCTAGGTAGCTTTAGATATGTCTTAGACCATGATTGAGCTTTAAAACAAGAAAAGGTAGAATTTTTACAGTTAGGAGCTAAAACCCACACAAATGCCACAAAAATGGCCAAAACCTCAGTTTCACGCCCTAAAAGACGACTTAGGTGCTTGTCTAAACGACGTGCAATCAATTCCTAGTTAGCTATTAATATATGTTTTAGAATGACCAAGCTTTAAACAAGTAATAGTAGAATGATTATTCATACTTAGCGCGATTAAACCATAAAATGCCCAAAATAGGAAAAAAAAGGCTCGTTTCACACACCTAAAAATGACTAGGCTGTGTCTAAAACGAGTGCAATCCCACATCCCTACGGTAGCTTAGGATATAGTTGTCTCGATATGTGACTGATTGACTATAAAACCAAGTAAAAGGTAGAATTTTTATAATTAGGAGCTCAAAACCACAAAATGCCAAAAATGCCAAAAAAAGCCATTTCACGCCCATTAAACGACTAAGATGTGTCTAAACGAGTTGCCAATCAATCCTAGGTAGCTTAAACTAATTTTTAGACATGACCGAGCTTTAAAACCAAGTAATAGGTAGAGATTTTATAACTTAGGCGCGAAAAACCCATAAACTGCCCCAAAATGGCAAAAAAGGCCGTTCACACGCCTAAATGACAGGAGTGTTCTAAACCGAGGCACATCAATCCCTAGGTAGCTTAGATATATGGTCTTAGACATGATTGAGCTTTAAAACCAAGTAAAAGGAGAGATTTTTACAAAGTTAGAGCTAAAACCCACAAAATGCCAAAAAATGCCCAAAAAAGCATTTCACGCCCTAAAACGCCTGGTGATGTCTAAAACGAGTGCATTTCAATCCCTAGGTAGCTTAAATATGTTTTAGGACCATGACCAAGCTTTAAACAAGTAATAGGTTAGAGATTTATTAACTTAGCGCCGGGAAAACCCATTAAAGCGCCCTAAGAATTGCAAAGAAGGCGTTTTCACACCCTAAACATGCTAGGTGTGTCTAGAACAAGTCTGCATCAATCCCTAGTAGCTTAGATATATGTTTTAGATATTATATTAAACTAATATACGCCTTTTATGAGATATTTTGTTATTGAACTTCATATTTTTTTCACTTTAAGCTAAGTTTATATATACATATTTATTCTCTAGGTCTTCAACACACCAAGATATGAGCTTTTCGGAGCGGAGATCAATAGTTCGGACAAGTTGCTAATTATGTCACCGACCATTGTGTGTGTTCTAGATCTTAATATATCATGAACATTTATTAAACTTATTAGTTTTTGAGTAGATTTTTTATATATATACATCATGTACTTTAATTGCACATTAATATATTGTAGGTTGACTATTATATTAGTATTTGATATACATACAATATTTATATATATTTTTGTTACGTCGGAAAGATCGATCTAAATACAGTTAATATAATACAGGATTGTTATATATTATATATTGTACGTAAAACAGTTGTATATATTGTACGTGAAATTAAAAAAAAAAAAAACACAAAAAGCTGGGTTTTTAGTTAAAACACCCCAGCTATTTTGAAGTCAAAAGCTTCTTTTTTGAAGTGCAAAAGCTGGGGTTTTCGCTTAAAACCCCAGTCTTGACTTCCAAAGCATGGGTTTTAGCTAAAAACCCCAAGCTTTTGACTTCACAAAAGCTGGTTTCTTAAAAACCCCAGCTTTTTGAAAGCTAAAGCTGGGGTTAAAACCCAGCTTTTGACCCCTAAATACCCCAGCATTTTGAGGTTTTTCATACTAGTGTTAGCTGGACTGGTGGAGAGCTCCCATAATCTGACATTAATGGCCCACTTCTCTTGACCATGGCGATTGCATCTTGTCTCACGATGGGCCAAGTAGTACCCAGTCTCCAATGCTATTTTCCGTAAGAACCTTCCTGCCGTTATGTGCCCACAAATCCTTCATGTAGTCTTCAAAATCTCTTTGCCTTGTCGGGGGGTCACACACTCTGAGGAGAGGTGGGAGAATATTTTTTTGTAGAGACTCCGTTCCAATAGAACAAACAGAGTCTCATAGCCTTGACTTACTTTCCTTACAGGGTCATCTGTTGTTTCCCATGCTGACTTGAATTTCCAGAATTTATCCCATCCAGGGTATTGCCCCGTCAATGGAAATGTCTGATTCGAATCTTCAAATACCTCTTTTATCAATAACTCCCAAAAACGTGATCTTTGCTGTCTGCGTTGCAGAGCTGCAAGTTTGGAGAGAGCTGATCGGATTGTTATTCTGCTGACTCAACTTGAGTTGAATAGAGCCAGTTACCACTTCATCCCTTAGCTCGATACACTTTACGCGTTTTGACTCGATCGAAAACTATCATTTATAAAAAATGTACGAGCTTCATTTGTCTCATTACTATTATTACAATCAGACCTGGTAGATCTACATGGGCTTCAATAAAATTTGCGCAACCCAGCTGCTTTAACACATTTTGATTCCGGTATGAGAGCCTCGATACTCGCTTCATTATTGGAGGCTTGAAAAGTTAAACCTACATCATAATTCATACACATCGCCTTCTGAGACTTGAATTGATGTCCCCAGCCCCCGCCAGACCAGTTTGATAGGACTGAACCATCAACAATAGGACTCATGTGTCTGTTGTGTGCTCTTCCTATACTCAGCGATGCGTTCAATTTCGACACAAAGTGGCAAGTTGCCTTCCTTTTATAGCTTCCTTTGGCTCAATTCAATATGTATGCATCAACCTTCAATTCCCATCGCAGCATTCCGATTTCATCTAGAAGATCTCCAGTTTTGAGAGATGGTTGTTTAGAGCTGGTTGATCAGGGTAATAAATATGCTATGTGGTGAGGCAACAAAATAGATGGTCTCAACTTCTCCTGCAAGGCATACACCAGAACAGATGCTACAAGACCAAACTCTCCTCCACCATGAATAACGATGTATCGAGCCCTGCCAAACGTGGCTGCTGACGAACTATACAGCATTTTGGCATGCCCTTCCCTTCAGCTATGAGACAGCTGACGAGAGCAGTGTTGGAGACCGCAAGTAAAGATATAATGCTCTCCTTCAATTGGGCTCACCCCCCCCCACCCCCCCCACCCCAAACGAGGAAGAAGTGTTAATTGCTCCTTGAGCTTTGAAAAGCCGGCCTCTGTTCCTCAGTACCAACTAAACTTTGCTCTTTTCTTTAATGCATCAAAGAAAATACTGACACTTATCTTCCCTTGTATTTTGATAGAAATATTTCTCCAGTGGTGCTAGAATCCCGAATTTTTGAACCGTCTTTAACAACTTTCTTGAGCTGGCATGACATGTCAGGACAGTTTGAACCTTGTCGATTTAAATTGCTTCAATCCCTTTCTCTGTACAAAAGTAACCAAAAGACTTCACACTATGTCAACACCCGAAGCTGCACTTCTTGGGGGTTAGTTTCATATTAAATTCGGCGAGAGTTATCGAATGTCTCCCCTTAAATCGCCTTGTGGATGGCACTCCTAACGTCTGCTTTTATGATACATATTCATCAATGTAAGCTTCAACATGACCAAGTTGTAGCTGGCAAAAGTATGGTGTTGACACAGCCTTTGGAATAGTTGCCGGCGCATTACGAAGACCAAATGGCATAACACGTATAGAGTTGCTAAAAGTTGATCACCGATCGCCATAACCGACACGAACACTACCCGTTATTAGGTTTGGGTCAGCCACTTTCAACCTCGTTTAATTAGTACACGCAGACATGACCGCTAAATAAACAGGTCACGTTCGGTTACATCTCAACCCGTTTAACCCATTTAACCCGCTAGTTCAAAATGCAAATTCTTGATTTATCGCATTTTTTGGCACCAAAATAACGATGCGCCCGTCTGTTTTTTTTACGAAGCCCCAATTTCTACTTTCTTCATTTATTTAATGCATCAAAAACTCATCTCGACATTCCATTTTCCTAACCCTATAGCCACACCATACCTCTCTCCTCTTTTCCGTCATTTTCTTTCAATCTTCTCAGTCTCTCTCTGCATATTTCTTTTGTTTATAATTCCTTCAAACACTATCCATGCTTTTTTTTTCTTATTTCATTACTTCACAAATGTAATTGTACAAGGAAATTACCTAACCACTCATTCTTTTTTTACGAATTACTTGTTGTTTATTTTTCGTAAACTAATTGCTGTTTTCGAATGTATTACCTATTGTTTTTGATTTTTCTACCCGAATACTGGTAGTTTCTATTTTCAATTATGCTTCATTGAGTTTCAAATTATCTCTGCGTAAAATTATGCTCTATTTTGCCACTATTTTTGTGCTTTGATTTGTATCAAGTTTTGTCACTTTCGGTTTTTTATTGTTATCTGTTGAGAACAATTATGTTGCATTTTATGTTTGCATTCCTTTTTTATTATTGTTGTTTTATCATTATTCTTGTACTGCTCTAATATATTGGGTTTTTAATAATTTTTTTTTGTTTTGGAAATTGGTAGGTTCCACTCAATTGGAGCGTTTGTGTAATCAAGCGGTGGGAATGACCATTCTCAAAGTTGTCTGAAGCTATTTAAGTATTTGTTTTAGTATTTAACAATTGAAGTATTGAACTTTTGTAATATGTATTTGAGTACATTTGGCTGTAATCCTTAATAAAGAAAAGGGAATTATCATTTGCATTTTTGAATGTGGGAATGTAGCATTAAAAAAATCAGTTTAATTACTTTATTTGGTTCTAAAAATATTACAGAAATACAGTAAACATCTCGTTGTTATTCATTTATAGCCAACAATAAAATTACATGTATTATTAATTTAAATAATTTAAAATTAATAATCGGGTTGGCGGGTTAGACGGGTTGAGCCAGGTCGGGTTCAGGTTGAACCTGTCAACCCGTTTAAATAAGCGGGTCGGGTTCAGATCAATGGCATTCAACCCGTTTAATTTTTGACCCGACACGAATTTGGCACGACCCGACCCGTTTAGCAGGTCTATAACACGATAGCAATAAAGCCCATTATCTGTCACAAAAGCCGTTTTATCTTGGTCTTCTTCCTTGAGGGGGGATTTGATGAAATCCCGAGAAGGCATCCACAAAGCTTAAAGCCTGATGCCCGGCTATTGAGTCCACTAACTTATCAATCTTAGGAAGAGGGAAGCTGTCCTTTGGGCAGGCCTTGTTCAAATCCGTGTAGTCCACGCACATTCGCTAGGTGCCATTTGGCTTTGGCACTAGGACTACATTGGCTACCCATTCAGGGTATTTGCAGGGGAGTATGAATCCAACATCAATCAACTTTTTAACTTCCTCATCTGCAGCTTTACTTCGGACTTGCCCCAAGTTCCTCTTTTTCTGTCTGACAAGCTTGCTTCCTTCTTCCACATTTAATTCATGCTGAGCTACTTTTGGGTCAATGCCGGACATCTCTTCTGCTGAAAACGCAAAGACATCTTGAAATTCCCGAAGGAGATTTTTCAGTTCCTGCCCCATTGAAGAGTGAGCAAGAGATCTTATTTTCACTGTCCTCTCCAGACGGCCTAGTATAATATTGTAAGCAGTCATGTCATTCACAACCAAAAATTTCACAATCTCATGCCTACATTTGTCTTTACTTCCAAATCTCACAGGCACAAAAACGGTTCCTACCGRGCGAACTATGCCTCCTCCAAARCCAACTATGGGATGATCAGCCTTGACGAAGGAACTGTCATCAAATTTTAGCTTGGAGAGACAACTGAAGCTTATAATGTCTGAAGAGCTCCCTGTGTCGATAAGAATTCTTTTGACCTTCAAATTTGCCACTTTCAACTCAACCACCAA
>SNQN01001459.1:36091-64184 GCA_008642245.1 Bassia scoparia
AGAATCAATTATTGATGTAAGTGGAAATTAAGAGGATGAGAAAATGTAGGTAAATGACCCAACTCTATATCGTATTGCAATGTATGGTTCGTATTGCAAGAAGTCAGGCATAAGAGGAGGCGAAAGAGGATTAGCCCGTATAATTTGGGATATGGTGAATATAACATCAAATTAGTACAAATAACTAAATAAGTTCGGAATTAGAAATTTGAAAATCATAAATGAAGTAAAAATATTTTTCTTAGAGTTTATTTACAAATTTTTCAAGTCCTATTCTGTTCAAAAAGATAAAAGGAGGTTTACAAGTTCTATTTAACAATATTACTTATTAGTCAAACAAATAGTTTGGAAATACAAAGTATAATAATAAAGCAAATGGACAAAAAACACAAAATAAAAAACAAAAAAAAACTAGTACTCCGTAGTTCACATAAAATTTTGTAGGGCCTTAAACAATAGAGGGAGGGAACCTCAAATACCCGCTAGGGGTAAGGATCAAACCGGGGTAATTACCCTCTGGGTCCTTGCTCTTACCACTTGAGCCTAGGACACTGTTTAGCTATTGAATATTGTCTCAATGAAGTGCGTAAAACTTACGTATGATGATTCTAGAATTTTCATTGACTTCGACTTGTATAAAAGTATAAAACATAGACCCTTAAAAAAGGGTCCAAAACCTCTATCCCACTAAGTTGCTCATTCTGTGTTCCACTCATTTTCATTGATCCAATTTTTTTATTTGTTTTTTAATAGCAAATTAAATTAAAAAGATTTTACCTAATTTATAGGGAAATTTTCAATGGTAACCATGAGTTTTTGCCAATTCCCAATGGTAACCATAAGTTTTTTTTAATTCCATTGGACCATAAAACTTAAATTTAATCCCATAAATGACTATTAACCTCTAAAATAGCAATTTTGAACTTGAAAATTCGACAATCCGACAATAAATCTGAACAATTCTTGGTAATTTATGCATGTTTGTGATAGTTTATGGGTGTGAACATGAATTTAGGGTTCAAAATTTGGAATTTTAAGTTTCGAAATTTTTTATTTTCAAGGTTAATGGTTATGTGTGGGATTAAATAAAAGTTTTATGATCACCAATGGGATTAAAAAAAACTCATTGTTACCATTGAGAATTGACAAAAACTCATGGTTACCATTGGAAATATCCCAAATTTCTATTCTAATCCTTAGACATTGATGTTCCCCAATTTTTATAATATCCCTTATTTCCATTTTTCTTATTCTTACTACACAGACGATCAAGTATTTGGATTATATGTATAGCCTTATAGTTAGTACCCTCCATTCCTCCAATATTCAAATATTTCTTATAGATAATTAGTTCTCAAATATTAATTTTTTGTTTTTTTATAATTTATTTTATGTAAGTATGTTTTGTTTATTTTCAATTTCCTAAAGGTTTTGATTTTACAATAAAGTTGTTTCTTTCGAATGATATGCTCGTATTATTTTATCATGTCTATCAAAACTTGTTGTAGAGTTATGGACATCATATAGAGAAAAACAATAAAGGAGATTAAAAAAAGATTTTAAAAAAAAGAGAGATAAGAGCTATAATATAAATTGGAGAATATTAATGGCTAAGGACTAGAATGTAAATATGGTAAAATACTAAAATCTACTTAATTTAATTTGTTATTAAAAATTAAATCTAACAACTATATAAAGCGGCTAAGCGTTCTACTGTTCATAATGAACAGTGCGTTGCCACTTTTGCCCTTATGTTTTCAATCAAATTTCACTTCTGCCCTCAACTATATTTCCTTTCTTCATCATTTCATTTCGGAAAATCATTTCTGATTCCTCTTCCACATTTTTATTCTTTTGCTCAACCATCATCTTTCATCGACATCCATGGTTATTGCTTACTGCTTTTTTTCATCCCACTATAAAAGCGGCTAAGCGTCTCTGTTCATAATGAACAGTGCGTTGCCACTTTTGCCTTATTGTTTTCAATCAAATTTCACTTCTGCCTCAACATATTATCCTTTCTTCATCATCTCATTTCGGAAAATCATTTCTGATTCCTCTTCCAACTTTTATTCTTTTGCTCAACCATCATCTTTCATCGACATCCATGGTTATTGCTTACTGCTTTTTTCATCCCACTATAAAAAGCGGCTAAGCGTCTACTGTTCTAATGAACAGTGGGCTGCCACTTTTGCCCTTTGTTTTTCAATCAAATTTCACTTCTGCCCTCAACTATATTTCCTTTTCTCATCATTTCATTTCGGAAAATCTTTCTGATTCCCTTCCACATTTTTATTCTTTTGCTCAACCATCATCTTCATCGACATCCTGGTTATTGCTTACTGCTTTTTCATCCACTATAAAAGCGGCTAAAGCGTTCTACTGTCATAATGACAGTGCGCTGCCACTTTTGCCCTTATGTTTTCAATCAAATTTCACTTCTGCCCTAACTATATTTCCTTTTCTCATCATTTCATTTCGGAAAATCATTTCTGATTCCTCTTCCACATTTTATTCTTTGCTCAACCATATCTTCATCGACATCCATGGTTATTGCTTACTGCTTTTTTTTCCATCCCATATAAAAAGCGGCTAAGCGTTTCTACTGTTCATAATGAACAGTGCGTGCCTTTTGCCTTATGTTTTCAATCAAATTCACTTCTGCCCTCAACTTATTTCCTTTCTTCATCATTTCATTTCGGAAATCATTTCTGATTCCTCTTCCACATTTATTCTTTTGCTCACCATCATCTTTCATCGACATCCATGGTTATTGCTTACTCGTTTTTTCATCCAAAATTTCCCGATCTTTTCTCCGTGCGTTTCCCATGGATTTTCCCCAACAATTTCATTCGTCCATCTTAGTTTTGTATCATTAGGTAATTCGATTTGAAGAGCGTCGTCGATCACCGCATGCAACCCAGGGGGCGCAGAAGGTATCTTTTTGAACAGATCTCAACACACAGGTTGCAATTTTAGGTTTTTGTTGTTTAAATTGATTGTTAATTAATTGGGGTTTCTGGAATTGTTTTAGTATTGTAGATCTAGGTTTCAATTTGGACTATTTTCGTGATTGATTTGACTTTTTTGTGTTTTCTTTAGTCGAATCTCTCGAATCCTGATTGTATGTTACTTATATAAGCTATTTTCATTAAAGCAAGGATTTCGTTGGAAAATTTTTTCAAAATTTAATGCACAATTCGAAGTTTTTTCTCAAGAGCCTTGTAGGATTTACAAGTAGCTTATTGTATATTCTTACTTTTTCTTGATTGATTTATTATAGCTGAGATCTGCTTGATTTATGAGTTGGTTTTTGAAGATTTTTGAATTTTTGATATAATAATGTTTGAAGGTGAATTGATAACAGGCCCAGAAATTTGGGAATGAGGGAAAAAGAACCAGAAGAACTTTAACCATTTCCAAACCAAGATGTCATCTTTTGGTAGTTTTTTCAGTGAATGCTCAAATGGGTAATCACATATAACAACCAAAACACTATTGAGTATGTGGGTAAAGAAGGATTAATGTGGGTGATGATTACTGGTGTTAATTTGATCATTTGCAGTATTCTTGCAAGAAAATTGCTGCTCTCATTGCATCACATATATATTGTCTTGGAATTTTGTGGAAGGTTCTGGAAGTTCTGCTGGGTCTGGTAGAGATGCCCTAAACCACTTGAATAGTTTCGGTATGTTTAATTTGTGTCAAATTCAATGGTTACCAGTTATTGGTTGTGTTATGATACAATTGAAGTTTGTGATATGTGCAGTTTTTTATATTGATTATTGTAAAATTTTGATATTGTTATGTTGCAACAAATTAAAGATTTGTTTAGAGTTGAAAGAATTTAGTGGCTAATGCTATTAGAATTTTGGAGTTAACACAAGCAATTGTCAAACAAAGACCAAAACCCAGTATATCTACATTTCTCTTCTGAGTTATTCAAATTATATTTTTTTATCTTTACTGGGATTTATTGTTTAATCACGATTATGTGTATTGATATTTTGTTGATCCAATTTGAATTTGCAGAAAATTGTGATTTTTTGATGAGAACATTCCACAATCCTGTACAAAGAACCTGTCACAGGTTCCTTTCTAAATTCACTTTTTGTTATTGGGTGTTTCTTTTCATTTTTTTTCATTTCACTTATTTTTCAAAATTCATAGTATTTCTTTTACCTTGTTAAGTATGAAAAGAATGCAATTTCCAACTTTCTGATTGTCTATGTATTTCTTTTCTTCCTTATTCAGGAAATTTGCTTGCTCAGAATCAGATTGCTCCTTTAACAACACAACAACAATCTTTTCTCTGGTATATAAATTACTCTTTTTTTGATTTTTTTTCGGTTTATAAATAATGTGGTGTACTAATGTAAGCCTTAATAGACATTAGTACCGATCCCGATAAGCTGAAAAAAACAATCTCTTACATAGTTGATTAACCAACAATTCTTATACACAACAATCTCTCTCTACAATATTTCGTTCGAAAAGTTCTGGTATTCTATTCCATGTTCTGTACCTTGCTGTATTTCAATTACATGGGTATGATGCTCATATCATTGCACACCAAATTTCCAACTGACTACAATCATTGCATCGGCTGCCTATGACTATGAATTGTTTGGCGGGTTTCTAATTCCCTCAACAGTAAGCTCTTCTCTCTACTGTGACCTTTGCCATTGGTAACCTTTCTGATAATGTTTTGGCATATCTACTACAACCTAAGCACATAGGTGGTTAATCACAAATTATCATGTCTATTTATACATTTTCAACATCAGACAAGTATTTTTTTAAAAAAAAAAATTAAAAAAAGATGCCAGTTAATTTAAGTTTAATTCCCTAATCTTTTCTATGTCATAAATTATATCAAAGCAAGATTGTAATTGAAGAGAATTCAAATATACACAAAGTTTGATGAATTGTATGAATGGTGAAAACTGATATTAGCAATGATGTTATTGCAGCATGTACCAAGTATTGGCTATGTTGTTTTCTTGATGAAATGAAAGGAAGAAATCAAAATGCCTTTCCTTCGGTTATCTTTATACCTGCGCATCAATTTCATTGTCGAATGCGTTCAGGTTGCTACTTATATGCTTTGGTGACTTTTTTTCATTTTTCAATGTTTGTTGTTGTTTCATTCTTTACTTTTGGGTTTCCTGTACAAGACTACAACTATACGAGTTAAGATTCTCTCCGTTTTAAAGTAATAATTATAAAGGAGAATAGAGGGGATTTTTAAATATTTTTTTATGAAAAATTATGTGTTAATCTTGACCTTATGGTGTACTTTTTATTTTCAATTGTCCGGTGACTATTTTGATATTGCAGGATACCTGAAGTTTTATG
Source organism: Bassia scoparia (assembly GCA_008642245.1). Classification (NCBI taxonomy): domain Eukaryota; kingdom Viridiplantae; phylum Streptophyta; class Magnoliopsida; order Caryophyllales; family Amaranthaceae; genus Bassia; species Bassia scoparia. The sequence continues at coordinate 41,450 of SNQN01001459.1, forward strand.
CTGCAATCAACAATAAATCCACCTTGAATCGTTGTATGCGCCCATCTTTGCTCTTGATCAGTCAGGATCACTAAGACGGTTTCATTGTGGCTCGCTTTTTCATTGATTTTTTTTTAGACTGGATTTTCGATCCGGATTTACAAATATGATTGCAAACAGGAAGAGCTCTTATCTCTTTATGAAGAGAATAGGATAATTAGTCCCTATTATATGGAACAATGTGTATATTAGTCCTAATTTCACTATACAATAGGTTCAGTAAGCAAGATTTTTATGGATTAGTCTTCAAAGATATTATCCAATTAAATTTGGGCTAAATTGCTCTAAACACATAACCCAATGATCATGTAGGCAATTGTCTTTTTGTAAATTAAATAATATTCAAAACTCCGCAATGACTAATCAATACTTAAAGTGGACCGCGGCGGATCGGAGCCAGCGCGCCGGACACTAGTATATAAAAAATGGACCAATGAGAATAATGGAACATAAATATAGAACAACTTAGTAGATAGAGGATTTGGGGCCATTAATGTGTATAGTCTTTGTTTTTCTTGAAAAAATTTAACTATATTATATTCCGTGCAATTGCACGGGTACAATCTAATTTAAATTTATATAACTACGAAGTCATTTACACAAATTGTGAGAATGATAGATCTCACGTGAAATGAAGACCTAGAAGATACCAACCTCAATTGATAAAACATAAGGGAGAAAAGATGAGCACATAAGCACATAATACTTAAATACTCTCTTAATTATAGCAATAAACTAAATCACAGTTTGCCATTTAATATTCAATACATTGCAACATTTCATATCAAACAATAACAATTGAACAAAATTAAAAACATTGAATAATAAATATGAATAAGACAAATATTACTAAGATACTACGGAGTATTTGACAAGACAAATATACATTGTATTTGGTAAAGAGTTATTACAATTTCAACCCAACTAGAAATTTCAAATTACTCATACAACCAAACTAATCTTCAAAGTCATTTTTATAATATCATTGTAAGTATCAAATAAGATCTCTATAGCTTTCAAGAAAGCATACTTTCTCCGTTTTTTTATAAATGTCCCATTGTGTAAAATTTTGGAATATTGAGACAAAATTGGTGATATTGATGAGGTGTATTGATGTGTTATTTAATAATGTAGTGAAGTCCAAAAGAGATAAATGGGTTAAAGTATTCTATGATGAATATTTAATGAAATAAGTGAGAAAAGTTATGTGTTCCCACAAAAAGAGTAATTGAAAGAAATTAATGATATTTTAAAGTTGGTCTTCAATCCAAAAAAGAAAGAAAAAAAAATGTGCATCTTTTGAAAAATTTCCCTAAATAGACAATGTGCATCTAATAAACGGAGAAAGTATTACTTTGTGATTCGCGCATTGTAGTCTACGATATACACAGTTCAACTCAGCATATTCACTTTGTTAATTGGCACTTTGTAGGCACATTGTTACAAAATACACAATTTAACCATCTTCCACGTTCAATTCATGCTCCCTTCTAACTGGTTTTTTTCCTGGTCTTTCTTCTAAATTGATTTACGTAAACAATACTATGTTTCATAACCACCATCTTCTCATAGTTTGACTTTATTAATCCTTAATATGTTATTCACGAAATACAAGGAAAAAATCAGCAACTTCCCTTCTGTAAAAACAATATCATCTCAGGTTGAAATTCTCTAGATTTAAATGTGGAGTTGTGAAGTTCAACAATCAAAACATTTCATTGCAATCAATGGTTGAAATCATTTTACTTGCAAAAATAAAAATAAAATAAAACAAATATACACACTCTCTTTCACAACCCCACAAAACTCTACCATTTAAAACTCTATAGATCTCAACACAATATCTAGAAGTGTTGAGAATCCTCTAGAGTCCTCGAAAAACTCTACAAATAGATTTTCTAAATCTAAAATTGAAAATATCCAATGGCTGCCATTGAATACAATAGGAGGACCATGTTAAATAAAAATAAAAAGAAACACACTAAATATATATAAATCTACCTAGAGTTCGATCCTAACCCAAGTTTTGTTTATCTAGTTTCAACATAACTACACTCAATTTATACAAATAAATGATATCAACATCAACATCAACATTAATATTAAATGTCATATTGTCAATGCACCAAAGACACAATGTGCACATATAAGCCTGGTAAATCTGATTACATGGCTTAGCATCTATCTTCCAGCTTGTGACAACCAAGGGCACACACAAAATGTTCAGTTTAGCAAGATCATAATCGCAGGTTAATGAAGATTTTATGAAATAATTGTAATAAATGATTTAAAACAATTCATTTCCTATTCTCACTGTTGAAGTACATTAATTGTTCAGAAAATGTAAAATAACTTCAAGCACGAAATCTAATATATACAATGCCAGCAAGGCAATTGAGAAGCAAAAAACAGTCCATTCCATCAAAAAGCTGCCGCTGTCCAATTAACAGTCGCCTAAGCGATTTCCTTAGCAACTGAGCTTGAGTAGATACTATTACTGCTACGAAAAAGGCAGATGCTAGAATGTTGGAAAACAAGAAACTGGGAAGAACCGTCGGACTCTGAGTGAGTTGGAGGAAATATATAACAAATGTACGGGCAGGCCATTAACATGTTTCATATACCTAAACGAACCCACATCAGAACCCAAAATTCTTTCCTATATGCCAATATTTCACAAGGCATATATTATTCAGTGAAATACAAGAATCTATCCGAAGAAAATACTCAACCCAAGCAAATAATTGTCTTAAGCCACCCAGACCAAGTGTTGAGTAACACTCATGCAGGCAACTTGACGCCCCAATGAATCAAGACAAATCAAATGATCCTTGTCTTCGTTAATAGCATAAAGCAACTTCTTATACATAATTTCCTGCTCAGCAATACAAACATCCATCATTATTTAATTTCTCTAAATAAAGAAGCCTATTTATAGATATTCAGTAAGAAAATTATAAATACCTTTGTCGAATAAGGAGGAAGCTTCAGATAATTAGCACAGGTCATGACACTAGGYAGATCATCATCTGCAGATTCTGAAGGTCCTGTTCCATTAGAAGCAGTAGTCGCAGTAGAAGAATGCTGTGACAGTGTGGCRGGGTATTAGAAAATCTGAKCGAGTAAATACGCTCTCCAGAAAGGTGGCAACAGAATTACAATCACGTATTTCAGCAGATACAGATATCAATTACCAAMCATAAAATATAATGAATCAGTTAAATATATTACCTTCCTCACAATAGTCAACTTAGGGTTCAGAACAGCCAAACCACCAGGTGGAAGCCGTGGAGCACCGGTGACAAATTGACAAAAAGCACGTTGCTGATCTGGTGTAAACTCACCCATAATCTCAAGCAACTGTGAAAAGTATATAAATCAGTTTTCTATAGTAAGTGCATGTAAAATTAAGCCTGTAAAAAAAATCTAATCAAAGAGAGATGTATACATTCACGATTGCAGGACTTTTTGCAGTAAATCCATGATCAAATTTAATGTGATCAACAAGTGCGTCAGGCTGCACACGCAAAACACAAAAATCACCACCAATGAAAAAGGAAAACATTTTAAAAAACTAGCCCGATTAAACCACAAGAAACCACTGTTACCTTCCACAACTCTCTACGACCACAAAGCAAACAGTCAAGCTCATCCGGAGAAAAAATTTGTAAAGCTGTTACATCAAAGACCTGAACACAAGCAAATGATAATTAATTTGTAAATCCAACAACACAAGCAAACTAAATGCATGGGTGATGCAAAATCAACAAATCAAGCCAACAACAAAACACCACAACACATCACCGGAACCAAAAGGGGCCCAAGTAACTCACAGCAATAGTTTTTGCACCATTAAATCACTTAAATAACATAATAACAGGCACTGCTAAAGATTAAAACATTCAACTAAATAGCCAGCTAACAATGCCGGMAAGTATTAGGGTGCACCATACAACACCAAAGTGACAGCCAACACAATCTAACTAGTTGGATCAATTTAGTATTAGCCAGTTCTACAGAATCATTTAGTTAGAGATAGATAGCAAATCATCAAAGTGCTAATGGGAGGCAACTGCAGCCATGTTGCACACATCTAAGAGAACAAATCACAATTAACTGATTTCAAATTGATTGCATGATGAATTGTCGAGGAAAGCTTTTCAAAGAAGAAGATAGAATTTTAGATATTATGCACTAGTTCAAAAGAAAATTACACAGCGAATACCAATTGAAACACATGATTCTTTATAAAAAGCAGTTTTACACATTTAAGGATTGATTACTCTACAAAAAGTAAGATAAAAGCAAGCAGACCTGATTAATCCTGCCTAAAAGCTTCCATTTGTCTGTAATTCCCGTCTTTACTGTGGCATCCACCACCAATGATATGTATTCCTCAAGATATTTAATACCACCTGCAAATAAGCACACGAAATCTTTAAAGTTGCTAAACAAATAAAAACACAAGCTAGCTATAAAAAGGAAGGTGTTAGAAAAATTATTAAGAATTCACATTTCTTCGTCCGGGTTTCAAACATAATCTGGATATCCAGGAAGGGTGAAATCCAAACATAGATCCTCGATCGGAGTCCACGAAAGCACAACTCCGCAATAACATCAGATGATCACCACCTATTGATTCAAGATACTGCTTTCTGCAAACTAGAGCTTGTAATTCTCGTAGAGTTTTTTCCAACCTCAGGATCAACGAAAGGATGTCATGCAAATCAAGCTCCTACAATAAATCAAACAAACCACGTTAACATGAAGTGAGATACTCACAAACAAAGGAAAAATCTCCTTCAATACAGACCCATCTGATACTTAAAAAAAAGTCTGAATGAAAAATAGGAAATAACATACTCAAGATATCAGATGTATTAAATACAGTCAAGCTCAATACACAACATGAAAGAGATCTGAGGTGTCGGTGTAAAGGATTGCATGGGAAGGACTACGCTTTCAACCGAAAACAGATGCTATAGCCAACACAACGGTGCATCAGAGGTGCGCAGAAGAAACATCTAAGAAGCACTAGAAAGTTTAAAAAAAAAAAAAAAGAAAAGAAAAAAAAAGCAATTGACTACTTGTCGATAATGCAAATCCAAGAGCCTTCCATCTTGAAGAGCTTTGGCATAACTCGTCCAAGCAGTCGGAAATATTCAATTCTTTGTTGAATTGGCCACCTCTGAAGAGTCAGCACTAGGTGCCAAGTCGAGGAAATAATCAAGCGGGATTGAACCAGATTTGCATTACCCAGAACTCAAACCTGAGGCCTCTTTGGATTTCCATCTTTGCTTGATCACACTATCGATTTCCATAGAGATTTGTCACATACACTTTCCTCCACATTCCAGATCTACTTTCTGCAAATCATGGCTCAAAAGAAGTGTAAAACTCTAAAGTTCGGCTAATCCTGTCCCAACCTCACCAAAATACTCTACTTCTAAGCACGCCTTCTGACTTGAATACATTTATAACTTTCGCAGCAGAATCTAAAATGCGATTTCTTGACACACGAACTTTCTGCCGCTGTAATCTCCCAACAGGACTTCTCTTTCGTTGACCCTGACCTTCACCCTGTGTTGTTGCAAAGATACAAGCCTAGACAATCCAAATGCTGTTGAATAGAAAAACTGCCGACGAGTTTCAAAAGGACAACAAAATGGGCATGCCTTAGTCAGATGGTAGCACACAAGAAGGCAAACTGCCACTACATAGTGCGAGTGCATCTGAATCTGCCTGGCTAACTTTGGGGTAAGTTGCTATTGACAAATTCTGAAGTAGGAACCTTAGCCCAGTAGCCTCAACTCATTCAAACTTATAATCATACCTCTGAGAATTTATCAGAAGCAGTCTGAACCTTAAACGGGTGCAAGCTGATTCAAACTTCCACACGCGTAGCAATGATAAAATATTGTAAGTTGGGTTATTTTTCTCCATGTCACAGGAAGTTCCCCTTGTAGAATGCTATCAAGAGGGACCGATGAGAGGCAAAATCAACATTTGAGCTGGACGAACATCAGTTTTGGTAGACTTAGATGCAGAGGCAGATTTACAGTTCCATGGACTTTCAACCTGACTATCAGCCCTTTGATAGGTGATGTTTATAATCACTCCATAACCGTACCATCGCGTGGTTCAAACACTGCCATTGTACCTCTCATCATCATCTTCATCAGTTAAGTTGTCGCTGGATAGCCTGAATATTTGTCAATTTGAGTTAGAGTTGCTTGCCGCGGCAGTGAAAATAACCTAGGAGGATCACTTGAAGCACCAATAGGACGTCCATGACGATCTCTTGCCTCCCCTAATACCCCTACCATTAGATGCAAGCCCAGCCATGGCAGCAGCAAATGCATTGCACCCCTAGAACCAAAAGAACTTGCCACTCCGGAAATCTGTGGATTCTGACCTCTAAACAGCAGCAGCTCTACTACTTGAACCTGAACAGGATTGGTTTGACTACGCTAGTAGCAGGGGCAGCAGCACTGTCTCAGTAGAATCATCCAATTTAACATCATGCACCTTATCAGCCATGCAAGTCGGTAGAGTATCATCCCCCAATACCTTCAACATTAAAGGAACATATCAGAAAGAGCAGACAATACGACGACCAACAATAATTTACTTTTCATTTTTTTCTTTCCCACATATTCACAGTCAACAAGAGCTAGACAAAAATTTGAACTAAATATCCAACATGAAGAAAAGTTAAACAAAGAATCAACTGGATGTAATCAAGACATCAAAATTCTGGAAAGAAAAGGGGACGACAATATTACAGTTCGTCATAGAAATATAACAGAAATTTTACATGACCAAAAGGATCTTCGTAACTTCGTTATGTTGAAATTAATCCAAATATAACAATGCAATTTATGATTTATTCCGAATTAAGTAATTTAAATATTCTCTAATTCCCGGAAAWATCACATTTGGTTCATATTAGTCAATCCCGCTTATGGGACTAACCGACTAAGGCTTTGATTGATTGAGTGAATGAATATTCTTTAATTCAAATTAGCCTACAATTTTTTTACCTTTGACTTGAAAGGATTCTTCCCATTTGAGGCTTTAGTGTTTAGTATGTTATTWTCTAACGTTTCATCCAGTGTGATACAATTTGTTATGATATAAAGATATTCAGGGTGTTTTTCTTATTAAAAAAAAAAATAGAAATTTAAGAGTGCTAATCATATATTCATATCTTGTTTAGGATATATTTCTTGATTATCTTTTAGGACCCTGTATAGCCAATAAAAGGGGGCATAGCATTCATTAATAAAAATAAACTTATTTGCATCAAAAACCCTAAAGATTTGGATGTTTGTTAGCACATTAGTAAATCTCATTTAGTCACGAGAGAGTAAGAGTGATTAAGCACAACTAATACACTTAGTCACATAAATTCACTTACATCATCATGGTCATCCTCGTCATCATCAGAGAGATCATCATCTTCAATCACCAACGCATCGTCTATGTCAACTGGAGACATTTCCAAATCCTCATCCTGAAAAAAAAAGCCATTGATGGAGAGTGAGTTACTGCTCAGTGTCAAAAGAACTACATCAAAGTTACAAATTGCTAATATTACAAAAGCTGAGACTGAAAAAAACTGAACTTTTGTCAAATCTAAGAAGCACAATACGTAAATGTTCTATTGACAGCTCAACAAGGAAGCTTTGGTTACAAAGGTTTTAAAAGGAAACATGAATTTAGTGTGATTAGAACGTTGCGGGCCAACCATAAAATGCAAGGAGTTAGAAGGAGATCCTGAAATAGAGCTGMTAACAATTCATACATTCTCATACTGCTTAAATGCATTAATTACGCTGGCACCAAACATAGTCAACATAGAACACACCTCGGAACTAGAATCTGCAGTTGGTGATTTTACTTGGGCATCTTTATCGCTAGCAGCTCTTCTACAGCAGGCATCTTGTTTGAGGACCTTTTTTTCCTGATGCTGGTTTCAGTATAGCTTTACCCTTCCCCTTGATGAAATGATCTTGTCTTGAGGTTGATCTTTTCGAGATGGTATCTCCTATATTAACACCTGATCTAGATCTACGACTGGCGGCGAGTAACTGTAGCAGGGTGAAAACAATGTGATGACGCACCAGCACCTGTTAGGTGATGCCCAGACTCTGAATTTCCCACAGAAGTGTGATGGTTTTGCCCAGAGTCACCTCGTGAACTCGGGGCCAAAGAAAATCCTCAACTGCTGCTAAAACTTGCTAATGGATCTATTAGTACAACAGTATTAGAATAATCACGAAGAGACTTCTCTCCTGAAGCTCGACACAGACGCAACTTAAATGGTTGTATATACGCACTTAAGCCTGACGAGAGTCGTGCACTCCCACCTGATGACCTGGCAGAATGACTTAAACGACCGGAAACCTTTCAAGTGAGGACAAAGCATTTTGGAAGTTTTTGGACTAGAACAGTCATGGGCAGACATCCCCTCCATCCATTTCGTGTGATAAGGCAACTGAAATAATAATTTATATCTTTGAAGTGCTGTTGTTCTAAGTCTTAGGGAGATTCACCTCCAAATTCTCTCTTTGTTAAAGTAACCACATGAAAAATAGTTTAGTTAAGCAGAACAACACCACTACAATTAATTCGAAGTGAGAAACACCATCCCCTTTACTAAGTTCTGCTAAGCATATCAGAAACTATTCCAACCAAGCCTCTCCTCTGCCTGCTGAAAATCAGCAATATAAGCCACAGCAGTTAGATTTTCCTTCACTTTAACTTCTGTTCGTCAACACCTATTTAACCTTGCACATAATTTTTAGGGCAATGAATCGTCAGAAAGCCAACATCAACAGCCCCAGGAACAGCCGAAAGTACTTGTCCTTGAAAGACTTGCACAAACTACTGCAGTTGTACGAAGATTAGAGCTGACAGGTTGTACTTCAACAGAAGTAGGAGAGAACCAACACTGACTGAAACTGTATCTTTGAATCTTCAGCAGAGTTGGCATCTTGTGCTGTTTCCACTTCGTCGCCTCAAACGTCTGCACTGCAGATGATCCTGGTGTGACTCGCTATCTTTTTCTGTAGTCACACCATGACCTAAACAGAACTTGAGGACGTTATGAGGCATCCACAGCATGAACTACACCTTCCCTCACGAACATCTTGGAAAATGTCTCAGGAAGTTTCCATGAGTATCTCACGACTTTTGTAACGAACTAAACTTTGGATCCTTCCATGCCAAAACACCAGCAAGAAACTGACAAATAGAATACCCCGATGACGTGTAGAGCAACAGACTAATAAGACTAACCAAAATTAACCTACATAAACCAAAGACAAGTACCTTGATATGTTTGTGTTAATATTCAACAAATATCATATCTGCATACTGAAAAACATAAGTTTACCAATCACAGAAGGCATCTATGACGGACAGACCATTCACACTTATCCATGAATCTGCATAGTAGACGTAAATCAGATATTTTTCCACAGAATTGAACACAAAGAACTAAAAAAAGGTCAAGATCTAAGCAACTGGAACCTGTATTAGCACAGGAAGAAGATCCATGCCAAATTGCTGCAAAAGCTCAGGGTGCTATCATTCAGGAGCTTCTCTCTGCTGACACGTCTTGCACATTTCCATTTGTCTCTCTTTGCTTAGTTAGAACTACTCATAGGTGACTTCTTAAAGAGTGGTCCTCGTACAATAAGTTGGAGCTTGTTGGAAGGAAATGGTTCCCTGAGGGAGTGAGAAGCAGCTCATTTGCAAGGTTCACAATCTCAAATATCTATCCGGAACAAAGTTCAAATATCAGAATGTGACAAAGTCAAAAGCTGATACACACTTAACTGGCTTTAATTGTTCTACAACTCAAAAACATCTATAATGCTACAATAAAAAAAATGAAACTATAAATAAATAGCAAACACATGGCAAATTAAAAATGCAACTATGGAACCGATTCCAACTCCAATTGAGTGAACAGGTTCCAAAAACAACCATCGCTAGAGTCTCTAGAACAGTCGCACAGTATTTGGAATCGAAGGAGCGCTCTTTCCAACTGAGCAATCTCACTCTCACAGTTAAACAGTATCTTACAGTTGCAACAATTATTGCATATTACAATCTGCTAGATATGTATTAACATCAAATCAAACAAACATTTATACACACAACAAAGTAAATGAGGTTGATTAAAGCAGCAAAAATAGCATCATTGATACTCACAATTACCAATGTGCAAGACCTATGATTGATACCATAACAAGGCACAAAATTAACAGCAAAACATTCCTGCCTTGAAATGGCAAAAATTCAACCTTCAAACCAGACACTGAATTTAGGCAAGTGCTTACACAGCTTTACATAGACAACCATCAGAAAAAACCCAATTGGAAGCTTCCTGCAAAAGGCTACTCATATAGAAAAATCTGTCCACCCAAGTAAGTTCACCATGAGCTTCTTCTATACATACTTAAAATAGTCTAGGTTAGCACTTAGCAGGTCACCCCCATCAACTATATAAACATGTTAAAAGTGTTGGCCAAACTTGGGTGTTGGACTGTTGGTATTCCAACTTTTAATCGACGCACTCTTCTTTATACTTCATTTTTTTTAAAAAAAAAAAGAAAAAGAAAAAATATGTCCCTTTAATCACCAATCCATCTCACATCAACCAACCAATGAACTAAAATTATTCACATTATCCAACCCTGCAACCCCTTGACATGACTTCGTCATCACTGAGCCTAAAAAATGCACTTTACTTTTGAAAACCAGTCACCATAGAAAAGATAAGTTCAACATGTCAATACATAAAACTTTAAACAAGAAAATCGCAGTTGAACCAGAAAATTCATCAAGACTTCAATACAATTTACTAGAACCAAAGAAGATATACTTAAGTTGAGAAGTTCACTGAGATTTGGGTTCACTATCCCTACAAAACCATGCGACATACCTGCTCTGATGGCCTGCTAAGAGCAGGAGATACAGACATATTTCCCACAAGTCCAGATCCAGCCAATATTTCTCTAAGAATGCCACTTATTCCTAGAAGCATCAACGTCTTGGCTCCCACTGAAGACCCACTTGCACACGTAGCAAGAAGTCGAATCAAGCCCTACAAAAATTGGCAAAATTACATTAAAACCATGTTCATATATACCCCTAAWACTTGGAGGAAATATTGCACTCACTGTATACGTAGATGTGCTCAAAGAGGCCTGCCCCCCACCAGAATTACTCGTCGAGACAAGTGAAGCAGCCTGAGTAACCAAMCCGTGATTGCAAAGCTCATCAAGCTTGTCCGGGGATGATGAAAAGGCTTCAACAATTCGCGTAAGGCAGACAGAAGCATGCTCTAGAACCTGGACATTTGTAAAAAGGCCAAAAGAAGCATACTATCTCACTCATCTTGATGTTTAAGCTATGAATAACAAAAATGGCTTCAAATCTACCAAATACTAAAGAGAGAAAACCTAATAATTTTGCAGCCTAACCTTTGCATCATGGTACTGAAGGAGATTTGTTAGGTGAGGAACAGCTTCCATCACAAAGTCGGCAGCRTCAGAAGGGAGCTTCTTGCACATATTAGCAGCAGTAGCTAACGCCACTCGCTGAAATCAGATAAAGCATATATACATAAGGAACAGGGAAGAGCACACGCCAAATTACATATCATAAAACCTCAAAACAAAAAAACAAAAGAGAGAGAGAGAGAGAGAGGGTTAGAAAGCTTACCTGAACTCCAGTTGAAAAGAAATCAAGATAAGAGAGCACTGCCATTAGTGCACCAGCTCGCAAACATGCAGTTGGATGCTCTTGTGATATTTTCTTCAGTGCTTGCAGAGACTAAACCATTTCAAAAAAAAAAAAAAAAACAAACAATCCATAAATCATCCCATCATTCACTCAGATTCTAAAATATTCATGTATTATTCATATAGAATGAATGGCATACAAGTTTCTGGGAACCGAACAGCATACCCAACATGCATCAGTTTGATGATTAAAAAAAGAGAAAAAAAATGAGCGTAATTACATTTAGGCCAAAATTATCAAAGCATGAAGAGAAAAGATGGAGGCCTTCAATGCTTCCTCCTCCACAAACTCTTATAACAAAAGGTAAGACGTTCTTGTAGAACAATTAACAAAATCATTCAACGAAGTAAGAATGGTGGAACATATATCACATTGTTGTCATCTCTCAAGAAGAACACATGTATTCAACTCTAAAAAAATCATTTTTTTGGGGATTGTGCTCAACCAGAAATTTGGATGTTTGCATCCACCACTATCAGACTGTAAGTTGAACATCAAAAAGTTAAACACTAATTTCTCTAACAGCTGAAATTAAACTGGTTGTTCGCTGTTGTTGACATACTATCTCATTCATCTTGAAGTTGTCGAAAATGGCTATCAATTAGATTACTATCAATAGTAAATATTGTAAAATTATTCACTTTGAAACCGAAAAAAAAAAAAAAAAAAAAAACTCTACATAATTATAGATGCATAAAAGGGCTTGAAGATATATTATATCATGAAGATTGCATTTGTCTCAAATTCATATCCCATATCAGGTATTTCAAAATTATTCGCACAAGAGTCGCATACATGGAAGAAGAGTGTGCCATACCTGTTAGCCAAGTCAATGTACTCAATCGTCAACAACCTAGCACAGAAACAATTAACAGTCCATAATGCACAACAGCAGCACAGAGAAGGCAAGACATCAACAAATGATAATCGCCTCGCAGCAAGAAGCATTATATCAGGATTACTCTCGTGATTAAGCAGCCCACGAGAACAGGCACAAACGAATCAACGAAAAGTGCTGAGTGAATCTCAGTCCCAATGGACAGCAACTCACACAGCTGAGTCAATGCTTCAACTTGTTTCCCATCCTCACCATCAGCCTTAACCTGCAAGTATCTTCTTAACCCACTCTGGTGGGAGGAAGAAGAGCGGACCCCATTGCCGAAGAAGGGAGCAAGTCGTCGAGTCCAGCACCGAGCTTTCGCAGCAGACCCTGGAGCGCACTGCTGGCAGAGGTAAGGTTCTGGTGCAAAAGACCAACACCACTCCTCCTTCACTATCATCATTATCATTAATCATCGTCATCATCGTCGGCGACGTCGATGTGTAACCCTAACCCTCGGTCATTTCTCTTTCTTTCTCAACCTCATGTTCCTTCTCCTTCTTGTCATTGTCCTTATCATGGTGGCTCCTGCTTCTGGCCGCCACGGGACGAAGACTCATCCATTGTTCGGGTGTCGAATTCACGTTAGAGCGAGAGGAGTGCGAGTAGCAGGGGTAGAGGAGGCGGCAGCGGCGGTTGTAGCGGCAGACGAAGCAGAGGAATTAAATCGGTTCTTTTGGCGGCACGAGTGGTGGGACCAGTTGACGACGAAGAAGGGGCTGATGAGGACGCTCCGCCGCTTCGGCTACGAGTTTCCATACAATGGAAAACCCCTTTTAAAGCCAATCAAATCAATCGTTCGGAGATCCGACGATTGCTTCAACCATTCCCGTTCTTTTTCTTCGTTTTAATCGAGAAAATTAAAAACCCTAGAAATGAAAACGAATCGACTTCCGAAAATAAAATCAAAAGGGGTTGAGAAAAACAAAACCCTAAGATTGATTAATACGATCCAACCTCAACAATCAGCAAGTAATAGAGTCGAAATTCAGAATTCGGAATTCATCCAATAAAAAGCAAACAAATCGAATCGAATCGAATCCTGAAGGGAAGGTTAGGAGAATGGTTTTGTGAAAGAGTGGCGTAAAGAGAGTGTAAGGTAAGGCAAGAGAGGAGAAGAAGCAGATTGATTTAATTATAAAATCAGGGGGTATATAAAAAAAGGGGGAAAAAAAGAAATGATGAGAGAAAAGGAGAATAAAAATTTGATAAGAAAAAGTAGGGTTTGAGAAGAGAGATAGAGTGAAATATATATGAGTGGGAGGAATGAAAAAGGTGGTTTTAATGAAAGTCGTTTTTCAATGGCGTGAATAAATCTGTGCGAGGTAGGAGGCGTGTTTATCGGGGAGAGAGGAGAGAAGGTGGTGGTGGTGTTACAACTGGAGTCCTTTACTGCTTGGGTTCTCTCGATTTTCTATAAGAGCCTAAAACCAACATCCTTACATGAGTTATCACACACCTCATTATCTAGGTTACTAGTTACTACCACCTAACAACTTGTATGTAGTCGACTGATTTCGATCAAATTTTTTTTAAATTGATTTAATTTTCAATGCATTACGTTTAAATAATGTTACGGACTAAAATATTTGGACTGACTTGTTTGATCAGCATAGAACAATTGACTAGCTAAGAGAGTTTGACCAATAGCGTGTGACTAGCGCTAAGTGGAACATAGCGATCAAGAATACAGCGATACATGTGCTTCTTAAGTAACTCCAGTCTAACGATATAAGGAAGCGTTAGAAAAGAATTATGGTAGAAGTGACCCACTTGAAAAAACCAACAGAAAAGGCCCATGAAGATCAAGCAACCAGGAGATTTGGAGGAAAAGTACAAGTATTTGAAATATGAAAGGAAGCGGGAAAAACGGTCGAGAGAGTAATACTACCCACGATATCTATAGCAAGGCTTATAAAAGAGGCAAGATCAGAAACAAGGACACAAATTATCAAAGACAACATATATCTACTTTTCTTTGAATTTAGCTTCCTTAGCGCACTTGGCTTAAATAGCCAAGTTATAGTTTCGCGTAGCGTAGTTCATCCTTCTATGGATCATTAGCTTGTTCGTTTTATTCTCAATTGTGTAAACATGGATGTAATCATCCTTCTTTGTGAAACAGATGCAGTTGACACATCCTTTACTTTATAAATAAGGATGGCTTTCATTTCTTTCACTTTTGTTTGTTTAACTTCAGTCTTGTTCCACAATAAAGTATTTCCTTACGTTCCATCTTTTTTTAACTCTACGATCTTAGGAGCCATTTTTACTATAGGCGAGGTTATCAATATAATTAGTAACTTTGAGGGGCAGCCCCCTATCGAACTAAAACATTTGGGCGGTGACTTGTTGGTGAAGTGCAAAATCACCTCAACAATAACTTAACTAAACATAAATTGAACGTTCATAGGTTCTATGAATGTCTGTTAAAGTTTATATCAATTTTGTCAAATTGTAAGTGCGTTTGGCTTTACTATGAATGAAACGTGATTTATTTTCTCGGTCAAAAAACATAAATTGAACGGAGTAGAATCCAGTTTAGGTGTTGTTTGGTTATAGCTTTTTTTGTTTTTAAAGTCTTTTTGAGTTTGTTTCTATTGATGATGTAGATGCTGAGAAAACTTTTAATTGAATAAAATCATCTTTCTTTGTCAAAAAAATAACTAGTACCAAATACAAAAGCAAAAATTTACACAAACAGTTCGAACATGGTCAGTCTTCTAAAAACAGTCTCAACTTTAGATAATCCATGAACGGTCCCAAGTCCCAACTATGAGGTAAATCTTCCAAAAATGGACCAGGTCACTTGTTTACCTGCCAGTTCAGGTAAACTTGGTCATGTGCTGATCACATTTCTTCATTTTTTATTTTTTATTATTTTTTTCCTTTTATTTTTGACAGGGCCGTGGCTGGGGCGGCGCGAGGAGCGCGACGGCGCAGGGCCTCCAATGGCCAGGGGCCCCGTACGATGCAATATGTGTTGTTGGTTGTAGATAAGAAGCACTAAGTTACTTGTAGACTAGCGGCAAGATTCAAAGGATTAGAAATAGGAGGTGTGGTGTTCGAACCTCATTAAGCATTAAATAGTTGTTTYTTTGGGGGTAAAGTTGTTCAAGTGAGCCTTTGCATTACAACTGTAAGTTTTGTCCTTTTTTCGTGGAATATTTTCATTGATATTCGCTCCTTCTTTACTTATCAATTCCTGTATATTAATTGTAAATTTGTAATGTATTAGTGTATCACTGTATTGTACACAATTTTAACTTTTTTTTTTTGCAAAATTAGAAAATCAAGCAAGATGTGATGAAGTGAATTTTAAAGTTGCATTTTTTGTTGTATTTGATGTGATTATTTTTTAAGAGTTAAAATTATAGGGCCTCCAATAATCTAGCCACGGCCCTGATTTTTGATTTTTCAAACTCTTTTATTTTCTCCTTTTATTTCATTTTCTTAATCTTCTAATTATTTTATGATTTCCTTTAAAGCTAAAATGTCATTATTAACCTCTATAATTATTTATTAATTACTTTAAACTCTTATTAGGTTGATTTTTTTATTATTAATTGCAAATTTTTATTCAAAAACCCACCGGTCATCATCATCATCATGCACTTAATCAAAATCACCTCGAGACCTCCAGTTCATTATCCACCATCATCATCATCATCAACCATCATCGTAATCAATCCATCATCATCATCATCAAATCATCGAAACCCACCATCATCACACATACCCACAACTAGAAAAATCACCTAAATCAATTTCAGTTCAAGCTCAGGGGGCAAATCAAAGCACACCACCGAAAATCATTCACGAACGCAACCTTGAATCGCTGCACAAAAAGCCAAACAACCACACAAAGACTATTGCGCGCAAGAACTTAGAAGAGGTGCTCCAAGAGAGAATAGAAGAAAGAGAAAAACCGAGTATCTCGTAGGCACAAATCAGTCTCAAAAGTTCCGAGAACCGAAAACAAATGGGGGGGTTACCAAATCGTAAAAAATAGTTCGTACTCGGTACCGAACCGGTAGAACAATGAATGGTAATTAAAAGGTTCGTTGAAGATGAACTCATGAGTTGGACCGTTCATTGATTGTCCAAAGGGACTTTTTGGAAAGAACGAACCATAGAATAGCTCGGACACATGCTTTAAGTTAATTTTTCCAAGTAATAGCATTGTGTGATGCCCTCCAAGATGGGCATACAGTTGAGCTTTGTACAGAACGACCCCATAGTCAATCGTGCCCATGCCTAGCATAGTACCAAGGAAAATGTGCCTCATGTAAGAGGGTATGCAAGTTTAAGGAAGAAATGAAAACTGTATGTCAATAGGATTCAATAACTCCCGATAGATATAGGAGCTGTTTGGTTTCTGAATTGCGCTATATTTGAAGAGAAACACGAATGAGCGGTTTTAATGTCCTAAAAACACTAGTTTGGTTGACTATTTCCGCAGCAAAATCCAAGCTAAACTGCATTTGGGTATGTGTTCTATTGCGGACCTGCCTAATAGTTGTAAGAAGCCTTCAGAAAGTGTTTCCAATGTCCAAACGACCTGAAGCTGAAGAACGCGTTCACAAGTAGTAAGGGAGGACATGCAAAGTGTAAATGAGGCTTAAAGATCGACCACGATTTTCTAAAATGGGCGTTCGATACAGTCCAAAAGAAAGTACTTTATAAGTTCCAGCAGTATTATTGTAATATGTTATTGAAATGCGAACTAGTGGTATAGCAGAGTGAGCTAAGAAAATATACGTAATCTACTTGACAAATGAGCAGGCAACTTGCTCCGATAGAAACACATAAAAGCGTGGTAAATATACATTATCACCATGGATCTTATGAAGATGGAACGATTGTTTGAAGACATTGCCCGAGCTCACTTGAGCAGAAGATCCCAGCTGATATGCGCACTAAAAAGGTGGTGACTAGTAGAGAAATTGAAGCGTGTCCGAGCTCAATTGGTCTCAAAACATTAATTGGTTGGTGCTTGTGTTTGATGTTTTTGAATGAATGAACCACAGTTTGTGTATTTGTACATTTTTTGTTTCATGGGTGTTAGCTGTGTTTTACTCCATTGTTTTTTCTAATATCTACAAGTGGAATGAAAGGCCTAAAATGGTGAAAGGTATGGCATCTAAATCGAGTGAGTCGTTAAGCCAGTCTGCGAAAAATGAAGAGAGAGAGAGCTTAGAAAAATTAGCGCCAATCGATTTTATGTGCGGAAGCGGCAGACGCTAGCTCAACTTGTGTCATTGCGTGTTGCTTGGAACTCCGTCTATGAAGCGAATAAGAGAAACGCCAGAATGATAACATGGCCATCCGACGCCACTTTTGCACAACTTAAAAGTGTGATGCGCATATATCGTTGCATTAAATATGTTTTAATCTGCAGCGACTGAGTTAGCTAGAGTTATTACTGGCCGCATTACTTACTCAATTCTCTTGAAGAAGTATTCTTCTAGCCTGAGTACCTTATTCTGTTTGGGTGCGGATTTGCTTTATCGGAGTTATATAAATACCACTCTAAGCGTGTACTATCCAGTTAGATTCTCACATCTAGCATGTATTATGTGAGATCAAACACCTATAACCATAAACCTTTTCCTCGCATCATACTCACCGTACAAACACCATACATTATACCAATTTAGCGAAGTCATACGATTTGACCGAGAGATTTAACAACTCACAATTTAAACTCCAGTCGCCCTTTGTGTAGTTCGAGTTTTCACTTCTTATTTGTGGAGTATAGCGATATACTGCACGCCTTCCTTGGTACAGCATACTCTGGCAATAAATAAACTCTTCGATAAAGTCTACACAGACGACAGTGCAAGTTTTTGAGCTCACACGTAAAATCTCACCTAACCCCCCAAACAGTCTAATTCAAAAGTCCTATCTGTAATACACTATCTTATTTACTAGGTAATTTGCTAAAAGATTTAAGTCACACAAGAATCTTTTTCTTCCTCGCCGAATCATACAACCGAAATTATTCTGGCGGAGAATATATCTCTGTTTATTGAGGAACTTATGTTCTGACTGTTGAACGTTTAGACTTGCCTTGCTATTAACTATTGAGCCATAACAACAGTGTGCGTATGCATCAAAAATTCCAGTATAATGAATGTAGAACTCTAAAATAGTTGTCATAGAATTATAGACATAGCGATAGCTCTCTCGAGCTATTATGACTTGCGAGAATTGAAGATTTACCCTATCCCAATTACATATTATTATATGATATATATAATGAAGGCTATGAGAATTGTTAGCTTGATGAATATGAAGAGCAGGAAAGAGAACATGGTATAGAGAGCCACCATCAGAGCATATAAGACAGGCTTCCAGAGTCCTCTATTGCTCAACTGCCTGCGGCCTTAGTAAGATCATCGATAGGGAATCTTCTTATGTCGTCTATGGGCGTGATGCACAACACGAAACAAAAATTGCAGCACAGTAGTTAGCTATCTGAGGATTTCAATATAGAGAAATAAGCTCATGAAGATTGATGTCGAGCCACTATGAGGGAGGCGGCACTTTATAATCCCGTACAACCAAACGAGTCTTTAGTTTATTTTATCGGCAGCAGGTAGTCTAGACCTCCTAGATGTGCGCTGTATATTTTGCTAAGAATATTGTCGTTTATTATTCGTTTGTACATCACAGTAGACGTAATCTAAGCTGAGTCGTTTAATGATCCATCGGATCATTGCTAGCGAGTTTGACTACTCATTCATGGTTCTAGACAGAATTACAAACTTGAAGAGAGGCTTGTCCTTAGTGAAGGTAAAAGCTCTGTTATATCAAACCAAAACAAATCAGAATAATTAATAAAAAGGAAGCCTTAGAACGAATTACCATTGTTGTGTGTGTATGGAGGCACCGCTAGAACATTTTTTGCAACACCAGTGTATGTGTAATAAGGATCGCCTCTCCCAAGTATACACAGCCCAAATCGTACACTCGAAATTGAGAGGAGTTCCTCAAAGAATGCTAATATCTCTCGTAAGGTTTCTAGTGTTTTTCGCGTATGTATAACACTACTTTAGAGTAGATATAAATATATTAAGTACTAGACACCAAAAGAGAAACCGCGTAGCCTAGAAAGAGTATTAATAAGTATCAATCAGGCGGTGAACAGGACTTGATCTAAATCGCTATAGTACTAAACGTGGGATGAACCCAAATACAAGTAGGCCCCCAGTTCATAATCAAGTAACCAAGTTCGTGGTGGTAGGACGTTGGTACACGATACCCAAGAAGATCTGTCACACTTCGTCCAAACACAGTCGCAATCCGCGAGATAGTTATAGCAGGACAGCTTCCTATACGTCTCATTGTAATCCCGTTAATCAATATAAAGAATATCTGACAAATGACTTATCGTTTTAGCCACACCACCTTATATATAGACGAAAGACTAACATCCACAACAAAAAAGATTCTATACTACCAACGTGTGGAAAATCGAGTCTTATTAAGTCACAAAAGTAAACACTCCCTCCTACAATGCCCACTAGTAACACATTCTTTTGATGAAACTAACTAAGACGTAGGACGGAGCATACAAGTTTTGCATATAATGAGAACGTGAATATATAGTACGCAATGTGACGCAACTAAAACAATAGATAGGAACGGTGTGTTCCCATAAGAGCTTAATTGGAGTGCAATGAGCTACTTCTAGAAAAAGACGATCTATACCAAGAGAAAGGATACCCCGACAACACAGCCGCAGTCTTTTGTTTAACAATATAGATCGAACATAGATCATAGAGACTCCGCCAAATCAATGATCAATTAAAGCAGATATAGCAAACACACATGAAAAACCGATTCAAAAATTCACTACTCTTGGATTCTAGTGAGAACTAACTATCTCGAAAGTATCTTAACCCCACCTCAAGTAGAGTTTGCCAACGTCAAAATCTGGCACAACAAAAACTCACATACAAGGTAGGCATAAAGATTTGAAATAAGAAAAATAGATTTCAATCGAGACGCAACTCCGCCCTTAGAAACTGCAAATATCTAGATAGGTACGTACACTAACAAGACAAAAAAGGATTATGAATGTACCGTCTCACGATGAAAAACCGAGCGGCAATGATAAGCTTGCTCGTCTCTTATGAACGTTCAGATCTATACCAAGCTACATTCAATTTGATACACATCTGGTGTATAACAGTTAAGGATCAACACCATCAAACCAACAATTGTCTGTCATAACACTATAAAGAGAAATAACTTGTCTACCAGTTAAGAATCAAACTCGGGCGTTGCACAGTATGAGGAGTGATGTTCCAACGCGTCACAATACAGCATGACCAAGATCAAAAAAGGTAAAAAATCACCGACACCAA
Organism: Bassia scoparia; assembly: GCA_008642245.1. NCBI lineage: Eukaryota > Viridiplantae > Streptophyta > Magnoliopsida > Caryophyllales > Amaranthaceae > Bassia > Bassia scoparia. The sequence continues at coordinate 62,564 of SNQN01001459.1, forward strand.
GATAAACGATATAACACCAGAAAACATGAAAAACCTCCCATAATGAAAATACCTACATATTTAGCATGAAAATGGCATGAAATAGCTACCCATTTTAAAGGAGATCTTCTCTACAGAGTCTCTTATCCACTCACGGGGAGTTACATTAAACTCATAATCACAGGTTAACTACACATAATAAAGAAAAACATCAGTATCTAACAAGAAAGTGACAATGCTGTACACAAGACATTTATCTCTGATGGTAGATTCATTAATCCAAATGTACGAACTCTCCAACCCACAATTGACCTGGATGCGCTAAATAGTAAGATGAAATAGCATCAACCGAGAAAAAGAGAATCGAGAATGCCACAGAAACGCAAGATCCAAAAGACCAGGACAGGTTAGAGCAGTCGAAATGAACACGAGACTAGAGGACAGCAGAAACGATTGATAGAAGAATCAGATATCCACTACATCACACAGGATAAGAGCTACAATGGAGTTCCAGCCAGTCTAACGAGAACCGCGAGAGAAAGCAATCCGAAAAGAACGATGCATGGTGGATACTTATTAAGAAATGGATCACAGCCACATCATACAACGAGATGCAGAGCTTGTGTCACACGTTAAGCCGAGGCAATAATAATACGTCCCAATCTCCCAGCTACAAATAAAGCATGTACGAATCTAAATAGCCAGCAGTATACCACGTCATCAAACGAGAATAAAACAACACATACATGACACTCACTGTCATCGCTTGGTCCTTACGTCAAAGTGAAAATAAGACGGCACTAATATAACATCAGTGTTCAAATCATACACACCTCATTCATAGTCAACTAACATAATATATCCTATTACCATATAATTTTATTATGGAAAATTATACATATGTAGTATTAGTAATATTAGTAGCGTATATGATAACGTCTCCTGGTGAGCGTAATACCTTCACTATGTATAGAGCGTATATAACGAGATCATCAACAACTATGCGTTAATAGCCTCATATGATTTATCTGCTGAGATATATATTTTCTAAAAAACTCAGTATAATATATATGAGATATTGTCCATAACTCCGATTATGCGCTAAATGTGAAAGCACACACCCCTTAGGATGAATAAAATCTATTCTGAATCTAGCATACGTAAGACCCTTATGGCATTTTCTCCACACAAAGGAGTTCGAATTTCTACGTCGAGCATAGGTCAAGAATTAATCTACTACGCTATTTTCTTCTGCATGAAAGTTGGTGTCACCATTATATAAGTTAGGTACAGCCGTGATCTTTATATAACCATCTGCGTATCCAATAAAGTGACTATCGTATTGAAACAATGAGCAATACATGTCGATCACAAACCATTAGTAAATGAGCTATTGCAGATGTAAAAATAATTTCCATTAAAAATTGATAACACAATGAGCCACTTTTTTTGGGTATTTCACGTTTCTCGAATATAAAACAGAGTGATCTGCACTAGATCCTGGACATATATATGAATTGAATACAAAAATTATATATACAAAAAGGCATAGATAATTAGCTATATTGAAAAATACTTTTTAGAATAAACCTTTATTGAAATACTTGAAATAAATACCTGAGAAAGAATAATCAGTATTATG
>SNQN01001459.1:78040-95050 GCA_008642245.1 Bassia scoparia
GGAATTATAGAACTTGTTTTGGAAATGGTCATTGTGGCCTTTGGGTTCTTAAGGGTAAGTCCATAGTGGTACCTTGAGAACATTGAATTTGATTTGGTTTTGTTTTGGATTTGGTTTTCTGAATTGATCCTTGATGGTTTTGTTTTGTTGATAATTGGAAATTGTTGGGTAAGTCCATAGTGGTTCCTTCGATTAGACAGCACATCGATAGTAGATTGGATTGGGTTAGTTGTCGTTCTCGTTCCGAGCTGCGTGTTCGGATAATGAGAGAGTTTGGCCATTCTCAGACCGGGTTATAACTTGTTGGTTGACCCGTGGTGCGTCCTGACTATATCTAGCCTTAGTGAGCCGCGAATTGTTCACAATGTCTGTTCCAGTTATAACTTGAAAATTTATGTTAACTTGTTTGATATTACTAGCTTAACCTGTTTTGGATTTAATTGGTCTTTGGTTTACTCACTTTGGTTTTTAATTCACTTGGTTTGTTTTCTATTTGATTATAATATTATGGAAGCTTTGTGGTCTTTGAATTGAATCCTTTTTATTTAAGCCTTTCTTTTATTCTTTGTTTAAGTTCTAACATGTGTGTTAAGGATGGTCTAGTTACTGGCCACTAAGTGGCAAATTTTTGTGGTTTTAGATGATGCAGGTGAGGAGTGATTTGTTTTGGAGCTGCTGGGGAAAGAGGCTACTGAGAGACTTTAGGATTACCCCTTTAATAATTCGTARCTTTGTGTAGACGTTTTGAATTGCTTTAAGTTATCGGGAGATGTTGCTCCTTGGATTTGAATGTAATAACTTTACTTTTAGCTTACTTTGGAAGTTATTAATTTTTCCGCATCTTTTGAGACCCTACTTAGTGTATTGTTTCCACCAATGCAYCTATAATAAGACGGGTCTTTACAGTTCTAGTATCATTTTATTATACTTTGGGTTTAGTTAAAACTTTAATTTCCTCTGAAATTTCTTGTAATTTCTAGTTTCATACTCAAGTTTTAAGCTTGGTGTTAACCGGAACATCTCAACCAAAAGTTTCAGCTGATGGTTGAGGCCTAGGAATACAATATATACTCTATTACTCCCCCTCACATGAATGACCCTTTGGGCTTGAAATGTGGACGCAGCACAAGTCCACCCATACCTGGCGCRAATTAGTTCCACTTAGAAGGGAGAAGGAGGTGATATTTGAACCCGTGACCTCTATGTCATGCTGGCTCTAATACCATGTTAATCAGACCATCTCAATTAAAAACTTAAGCTGATGGTTGATGCCCAAGAATATGTTATATACTATATCACTTTGCAAAGTGAATTCTTCCATTGTTGGGCAAGATTGAAACTTCTTTGTAATTTCTCTCTCCTYTGCAATCTTTGTTCATCTTTGTTTTAGTGAATTTCTAGTACTTGAATGTATTTGTTAGTTGTTATTTAGCTTTAAATTACTGATTATCGTTGATTCTAGCTATGATTTTACGTATTATGAACTCCAAATTGTTAATTGTTGAATTAATTATGGATTGTGAGTAGTGAATTTCCAAGGTTTGGTGAAACCCGCAATTTTGTCATGAATTGTTAATTGCTTGTGGGATTTGATTCTAGCTTGTTGGTGTTAACTAGCCTTGTTTAAGGGATTTTCTTGCTAGTTCTTGTGATTGATCACCACAAGTGTTTATTTATTAGTCTCCCTAATGAAGGATTGAAAGATGAAGTTAGGTAGTTGGCTCCCTAAACTTGCTTGACTAAAAGACCATGAAAATGGGGATTTCTAGTCAAGTAATCTTCGTTGTCACCGTGATTTTGGTTTTCATGCTTGAATTTTGTGAATTGTAAGATCTGTGACCATGACAATAGGTTAGAGTCCATGAATTAAGCAATCATTCTAGTTTGAGAGAGTAGTTAGGTGTCTTAGGTGACGTTCCATAGTTTGACCCCAACATTGACTCATATCCCCATGTTTGTTGCCAAAGCCATGGTTGAGTTTTTGGAGGCCCTGTTCAAATCTTATGAAGGGGCCCTTATTTCTCTACCTTTTAAAAATAGAAAATGATACTTTCTCCATAACAATCTAATAGTTTAACTTTTGACTTTATATAATTCATACGTTTTTATGAAAAGATTCAACAAATAAAACAAGCAAATTAATCCATTTTTTTTAACACCATTAACATATAAGTTTTATTTGTTTATGCAAATTCCAAAATTGTTATGAAATTGCCGGATTAAAAATATTACGGGGTAGAATTTGGAAAATTTTATAGGAAATGTGAGTATTAATGATTAAACAACTCCTTTTGCATACACCCAGCCACACCTATAATTAAGGTGTGGCCAACTATACAACATTCAGTCACACCTATAATTAAGGTGTGACCAACTTTAAATCAAATAACAAATAATAATATTACAAAAATAATAAGAAAATAACAAAAAATTAGTGAGTTTAAATCTGTCTTCTCTCTCCTCTTTTCTTTGCTGAGTGTGCTCCATCATCCAATATTCATTCTCTCTCTTCAACTTTCAACAGTCTGAAAAARTAAGTAAACATTAGAAAAAAAAGTAAACGTACATATTATGAAAAAGTAAGTGATATTAGAAAAAAAAGTAATCAGATCTTATGAAAAAAATAATAACAAATTAAAAAAAGTAATCGTACTTTAACGAAAAAGTAAATGTGTTCAACAAATAATAATCTATATTAGAAAGAAAAGTAATCAGATCTTTACGAAAGAATAATAACGCATTAGAAAAAGTTAATGTATTTTAACGAAAAAAGTAAATGTATATCAATAAAAAAAGTAAAGTAATGTTTAGAAAAGAAAATAATAACACTTAGAACAAAAATAATACCCTGTGATTTAATACACATTTACTTTTTCGTAAAGTAAAATTACTTTTTTTCTAATGTGTTATTATTTTTTCGTAAAATGTCATTATTTTTCTTTCTAACATTACTACTTTTTTATTGATATTACATTTACCTTTTTCGTTAAAGACAATACTTTTTCAATGTGTTATTATTTCTTTCGTAAGATTTATTACTTTTCTTTCAATATTACTTACTTTTTGTTGATACAACATTTACTTTTTTGTTAAAGTACGATTACTTTTTCTAATGTGTTATTATTTTGGGTTATGATATACAACACCCTTAGGGCTGCATATAAGAAGCCAAAAAAGAAAGGTTTTCAAAAAAGTAAACATTTATGACATCAAATTCTGTGCAATTTTAACATAAATCTATAAGTACTTACCATTTTAAGCAATGATTTAATGCTTATATGTAGCCCTAAGGGCTGCGTATAACATTTTCATTTAAAAGAAAAAATTAAAAGAAAAAAGTGACCACACATTAACGAAAAAGTAAGTAATAATAAAAGAAAAAGTAAATCTAAAATTAAAAGAAAAAATTAACACAACTCACAGTTGACAACATAATTTAAAAGAAAAAAGTAACTCAAATTAAAAAAAAATACAAAACATACATCAACCTCGTCATATTCTTGGTAATGTTGATTAAAATTCTTTTGTTGTAGTCCACTATTCTATCATCTTCTTCCTCCTCTTAGTCTTCATCATCTTTCATCAAAATCAACATAACATCAACATTCTCATCATCATCATCATCATCATCATCATCATCATCATCATCATCATCAACTTATGATTATTATCATCCTCATCCAAAACGCCGAAACGCCGGAGGAGCAATACTTAGATCTAGCAGCGACGACGCGAGTAATGTCGGAAGAACAAGCTAGCGRCGACATGAGTGCGCCAGAAGAGCAACACCGGTAAACATGAGGAGAGAGAAAGCAGAGAGGGAGAATGAGGAAAGAGCAAGCAGGTAGAATGAGGGGAGAGAAAATGTGAGAGAAATGACAGATTGAAAATGAGAGAATAAGTTAGGGTTTATTTKATTGATTTTTAAAGTTTTAAAAGAGTATTTTTACAGTTTTACCCTTGGCCACACCTTAAAATTTGGTGTGCCTCGCCTCATATGAAAGTTTGTCTTGATTAAATAGTCTTTTGACCCAACAGTGCTTGAACAACTTATAAATTTGATGTCGATTCATCCAATTTTAACATCATAAGATAATACTCCCTCCGTTTTTTTTAGTTGTTTCACTTTCCATTTTGGGATGTTTTCAAATAATTGTTCCAAATCAATCTAAAAATAACTGTTTTACTTTTTCACTATTTTATTTACTTCAACATTAATTTATAATTTATAATGAATTTGATAGGTTGGTGACGCTATAACAGGTTCGACCATTTCCTGCCCTTGGTACTAGTTAGTGAGACCGAGTTAGGTTTTATTATTTGATAGGTTGGTGACGCTATAACAGATACCAATGCGATCATGGAATCCAACGGATACCAGGATACCAGATACTTCAATCGATACTTTAAATAAATTTTCAACGCATATTTTCTAGTTTAACTCATATTTTCATTTTTCTATAGCCTTGTAATTAAATTTTTCTTTCATCTTTTCAAAATAATTGGACGCTATAAATGTTTATTAGAATATTCAAAGTTTTCTTAACTTCAATATTATTTTATAATACATTTCTCTACATCCTTCATTTTTAAAATTGTCGTATCTCATATGCGTACATGTATCAATGTCTATTAGTTGTGTTAAACAAGATGARTYGGGTCCAGTTATGTTAACTATGTTGCACTCTTATGTTATCCATGCGCGGGGCGTTGTCGGTTTTAATTTTTTGCTATTTTTGTTCATGACCTAGATACTTTGGGTTGATCCAACGGATTTTGAGATTTATAATCACGTTATTTTTTTGTGTTCTAAATGTAATATCTATAATATCATTTGTAAAAAAAATGTCTACATTTGTATCATAAATAACGTCGTTTAGAATTTTTTCAACAAATAAACGATTATAATAACAATTTAGAAATTTGATAGTAAAAGTTTAATAACCTAATGTTATAAAAATTTAAAAGTACTTAGCCCAACAAGTTGAATTGGGCCGAATTAAAAAATATATATCGGGTTTAAAAAACGAGTTTAATTGCGTCAAAGATTTCAAAACTTTTGTTGAAACCGCTGTTTACGGGTCGGATTAAAACGAGTTTTTAGGTTGGGTCAAAAATTGACTCCTTTAGTATCTGTACATGTCGCCCACCATTGAAAGGATTCTTTTTCCACGAAGAAACATTAGGACACCATAATGGATCTAGTTGTGAATTTGTGATACCATCTGTAATACCCACGAGCCCTAGCCCGCAAAGATCGAATTTGCTCTAACACATTGCTTGTTCCACGCAAAATAATACCTCTACTAGATTGAGGTATGAACCTTCTAGATCTGTATAGATAGCTTCGTTCTCCTCGATTTTCCGATGTGGGATGGAACATGTACTAGGTTGAAGTATCAAGCTTATGTGTGCTCCCCAAAAAATAGTCCACTTGCCATTACCAATATCCATCGAAGCCCCTTGTTGAGTTGTTGTACCCAAGTTGCATTCTTCTTAATTTCATTCCAATCATTTAACACATTTCAAGTTGGGGTAAACATGTCTACATTACACCTATTTTTACTTTACAACATCAATCAATAAATACTCCTTATTGAAACATAAGGAGCATTTTACAAGGGTAAGGAAATGTTTGGTTGCAATTAAATTCCGRTGGAATTCTAAATTCCTAGGAATTATTTAGAGGCATGTTGTTTGGTTTACAAAAGTCATTGGAATTACAAATTCCAAGGAAGTTACATTTCTCATGTACTGTAGGAATTTGACTACCGAGTACCCCCTCGGTAATTCGAAATTCTCATGTCAATAACCACCCTCTACTTCCCTATGAATTATCATCACCACCATCTTCACCTTCATCAACTCCATCATCACCCTCTACTTTCATCACCATTAAATTTGAAAAAAATGTCCCTACCCAATTACTAGTCGCCATGTGGCGCCTAGTGGGTCCCACTTGAGTACTTAGGAAGCATGTGGGCCCCACATGTCCACGTAATCGGGGCACTCAAGAAGGGTAGGTTCGTATAGTGACAATCCAAAAGATACTCTGACAAAGTCACAGAGGATGGCTGTACTTTTGTCCCACGTTGCTTATCCCACATTGGAAAAATAACCAAGCGCTACMTCATCAAACCCTATAAAAAGGGAGTTGGTGAGCCAATTCCAGGTATCTAACTCTGAACCCACCAAGTACAGTCTAGTGCCTATATCTAGCTTGCTCGACCTTTAGTTTAGAAAAGTCTCCTTACTGACTAAAGCATCGGAGGGGCTTTTCCCGGAGATCCCTCCGGGTTAGTCACCTTTGCTTGTTTTGCAGGTTAGCCGGAGGAGACCAGTGTCCATTCTTAGGACATTGACGGAAGACACGTACGTGCCAACTGTCATCCCCAGTCATTATTTTCACCCTACTATTCATTGTTTTCTTTGTAAGTTCCCTGAACAGTGTTCAGTCAGCTTAGCTATGACTAACACCCGTTGTAATAAAAATGCATTAATAAAGAAAAAGTCTTCCTTCAACATTTGCCTTCTTTTTGCACATTCTGGTACGCACACTTGACCAAGTGTTGAGACTCGGGATTAGATATGTCAACCCTCGGGGCAACACATGCCTCGGAGGCACTTCACCAAGCCAAAGGTAGACATATCAACCCTCGGAAAACAAAAAGATTAGCAAAGGGTAGAAAATACAACTACATACAGTCGAGAAATTGAAGGCAAGAATAAAACAAAGCAAAGCATAAATAAGTAAATGCACTCGGAATAAGCAACAAAATGTCAAATTTTCATAAATAAAAGCCAGACTCGGCTGGCAAAGGAACAATATTCAATTACAAGAGTCGGGAATGTGCACCAACTAATAAGACTTATAAATATTCAAGTTACAAATTTTGGTCAGCACATGACCAGCAGAGAAAAGCAATAAATAAAAAGCTGAAGAAGACTACTCGGGGGAGCTTGCAGAATGCTCTTGTCCATCCTCTTGCTCCTTAGCYTGTGTAGAATGACCCGAGCCCTAGCCAGCTTGGATGGATGGTTGCCCCGAAGAACCAGCAGCAGCAGCAGTTGTGGTAGAAGCAGCAGCAGCGGCAGTAGCAGCACTTGCAGCGGCTTCTTGACGGGCTTGGGCAGCGGCCTTCGACCTCCTCTCTTGCAAGGCCGCAAGCTCTTGAGCCATCAACTCGTCATACTTTTGGCGCAAAGTAGGCCAGTGACCAGCAATGATAGTCGAGACACCAGATTCCATCTTCCCGAGGGCATGGTCCACACCGGTCTGGAAAGACTCCCGACCAATCTGAATCCTATACTTACGACCCTCAGGAGTCGAAAACCAGGCATCCATCATTGCTTTCCCATCATCAACAAGTTTTCTCYTCTCCTCTTGAAGAGTCTTGTTCAGGCTCTCGATGGTGGCGTTCCTCCGCTCAATGGACCGCTTCCTCCTCTCGATTAACGCCTTAGCTGCAGTGTAATCCTTGTCGAGGTCCAGGCGCTCRTCTTTCCACTTCTGYAGCTCAGCCTTCTCCTCCTGCAGGGCCAGTAACTCTTTGTCTTTTTCCTGGATGACATTCGTCTTTCGGGTCAAGGACTTTTGGTTGGCCCTATGGTGCAGCGACAGAGAGTGCATGCGGACAGTCAGCTGTAAGGACAGATTTTTCCATTAGGCATACAATAAATATAACAAAATCACAAGTACACAACATCGAGAGAAAGCAAGGTTTACCTCTAGCCATGCCTTTTGTAGCTCCTCAGTCTCTCGAGCTTGGGCTTTTGCCTTCATAAGCTCCGAAACATCCTCTTGATGGACCACCTCCGAGAGGGTAGACCGAGCCCACTTCTACTTCCCCTCGTCATCTAGTTGGGTGAGGGGAACTATCGAGCCAGACTCCGAGTCCCTTCGAGGCCTCTTCCTCTGATATGGAGTACTGATGTCCTCAGCASAGTCGATGTGGATGCTCGGGTCAAAATTATCGAAGTTATCCACCAGGCGAGGGCCGGGAGGAGGAACGTGGGGATGGTCCTAGCCAAGGTCGGCCTCTGGGACCCCCTCTATCTCCGAAGAAAGAGTTAGAAGGGAAAAGGACAAAGTGTTATAGTCCAGCAGGGAAGATGACAACAAAGCACTTACATCAGGGGCACTCGGGATCGAGGGGTTCCCCGCCTGCATGTCATTAGCCAGGCCTGCGAACAAGAACTCCTGAGTATCGATAATTCCGGCCATCTCCAAATTTCCGAATCCACCAACCTCTACATTAACAATAAGTCAGTTTACACATACAAATAAAATAAATCACGCAGAAAAAAGCAAACTGAGACATCGGGAAACCCGAAGAAGGACCCTACCGGGCGACATCTTCTGGCTCAGACAGCACATAGCCAAATAGTGCTCGTTCTGCAAGATGTCACAATCGGGTAGCCAGTCCTTAATCAGGTCGGGAAGAGCATAAGGCTCCTTGTTYGCCCATAGCTTCCCCCTTAGAAAATAGAAGGCCACCACACCCTCGGACACATTCATAGGTGGAACATTGTAATTTAAAACTAAGTTAGGACGGTTAAGTGTTCTAACCCGGGGAAAATCCCAGGCCATAGGCCTATAAACAAACAAAAATTCTCGACGGAAGCCCTTCCAGCTCGACCGAGTCCTACCTAATACCTTGTATGGCTTCCGGCATTGGAAGATCCACCACCCTCGGCCATAAAGCTCCCCCTGACACTCAGATAWYTTAAAAATGTTTCTAAATAGGGTYAGGGTCGGGGGTCTCTGCATTCAGTTGCAGATAGATAAGAAAGCCATTATGTTGGCAACGGAATTGGGCATTAGGTTGTGAAGGGCAAGATCATAATTATCTAAGATGACCRGGATGAAAGGATCGAGTGGAAATCGAAGACCCATCTCCAAGTGGCCTCGATAAATTCCCATTGTGCCCGGGGGAGGAGTAATGATCGATTGATCAAACTCCGGGACAATGTACTGGTGTGGAGGAGAAAGATAGTACTTGGTACACTCCCAGAAATGCAGCTCCTTCAGCACCCACTGCTGTTAGTGTCTCTCGATGAAGAAGGATCCCGGTCCCCTCTCGTTGTCCGGGACATCTTGACCAGATGTGGAAGCGCCAGCCATTCTACCAATTTTAAAAGTTACCGTATTATCTACAAATTTACGAAGAAACTGGGCACAATCATTCCCTTTATTCCTACATAYAATAATTGCCCAAGGTCGGGGAACACCCTCTAACTCATCTCCCTCAGGTTCGGGGGTCARGGCGGAGTCTGGATCGGGATAGCATCCAATATATGTTGGTCATACACAACACTTGGGATGGTGGCACCATCGGGTAAAATGGCATTATCTAGATACAGAATCCCATCCACAAGGTCATAAACATACTCCTGCACCGGGGGATTATCCACAACAACCGGTATAGGAGGGTTATCTACAAGTCCTAATTCAAAAAGGTTATGTACGGGCTCGGGCTCGGGCATGTCATCTACGAATTCAAGCTCAGGCATATCATCTAAGTCAGATCCTAGCAAGTCATCTATAGTGTCTAGTTCGGGAGGTTCATCAGAAGCTACACTAATACTAACATTTAGGTCARAAAATACTAAACCTTGGGTYTGGGAGTACACAAGGCTACTATCAAGCTCAGAATCAAAAGGGAAGTCGGCCATCATGCAATATAAAAAAAACCTAAGTCAAGGAGGTTAGAAGGGTTGCGTACCTTAAGTCGGGACAACTAGGGGGATGAGAACGTACTTCCTCAGTGATTCCAAGCACTTCACCTGATATTGTTGCCCTAGAGAGAGAAGCTCCAAAGAGAACCCTTTAGAGAGAGAAGAGAGAGTTTCTAGAGAAAGAAGAGAATAAATTTTTGAGAGAGAATTTTGGAAATGGAAAGTGTGAAAATGAAAGGAAAGTTACTATTATATAAGCAACGGAAGGTGAACAGTTACCTTGACACGTCACTTATTACCATTAATGGTAAAAGGACATAAGGAAATCTGTCCAGGTTCATCCCTTCTCAATGGGAAAAGAGACAACCTTTCCCGAGCTCTCACACTTATGCAAAACCAAGACGCAATTAATCTCCTTCTTCAAAGTTCAAATCGTCCTTTCCCRGGGCTGGCGCCCTTGGGATCTAAGGAACCACTCTTCCTTTCCCAGGGCTGGCACCCTCGGGATCTAAGGAACAACCTATCCTTTCCCAGGGCTGGCACCCTCGGGATCTAAGAGCCAATCCTTCCTTTCTCGGGGCTGGCACCCTCGGGATCTAAGGAACAACCTATCCTTTCCACGGCTGGCTACTCGGATCTAAGGGGCACAACCCCTACTTCCCAAGATGCTGCACCCTGGACTAAGGACCACTCTTCCTTTCCCGGCTGGACCCTCGCGGGATCTAAAGAACCAGCTCCCTTCCTTTCCCGGGCAGGACTCGGAATTTAAGGAACAACTCTTCTCGAGCTGGCACCTCAGGGATCTAAGGGGCCCAACCTTCCTCTCCCGGCTAGTACCCTCGAATCTAAGAACCACTCTTCCTCCGGGCCTGCACCCTCGATCTAAGGAAACCATCCTTTCTCTTCCCGGGCATCTGCACCGCCCGGATCAAGGAACCCCTTTTCCTACCCCGGGGTGGTACCTCGGACGAAACAGCTAGTTCCCTTCCAAAGCTAGTACCCTTGGGATCTAAGAAATGTTTCTCCCTTTTCCCGAGGATGATACCCTCGGATCCAAGACATTGCCCCTTTTCCCGGAGCTAGCTCCCCAACGACGGAGACCAGCTTAAAAGTCAAATCGTACGCAATCTTCCTCGTCCCAACACTTGTCTACATCTGGGGTTATTAGACCCTAACCCTAGCAATCGAGACACGGACTCCGACAACTAGGGCTTTGCCCTTGACACAGCAAACTCCCGGTACTCAAAACCTACTAAGCTGGCTTAACTTTTTATATAAGAGACCACTCTATCTGAAATTCAAAGTTCAGCCACATGCGGGGGAGGGGGGGCTTATTACCCCTAACTAGCAAAAACCTTCGGATTCAGTACTTAGTCTAACCATGAGCTCATTAGTCCCTAACGAGCCCCCTCTCTCGACATGTTTTACTTCGGTCCCCTTACGAGAGAACTTTCCCACTTAAGCTAAAAAAATGCACGAACTAGTGAACCTTCTTCCGAGGGGCACAATTTCGCACATCATTGTCTGTGACCTGTCGAGCAAGAGCTGCGCCCGTCCCTCAGTCTAATGACTTCGTACACTAGCGAGGATCACGATATTCCGCTTGACACCTAACCCTCCCTCAACCTTGGTAAAGTGTACAGTGGGGCTAATTGTCCCTACCAATTACCTAGTCGCTACGTCGCTGTGCAGTCCCACTTGAGTAATTTGAAGCATTGCCCCTACATGCATTAATCAGGCACCAAAAAGGTAAGTTCGTATAGTGACACTCCAAAAGATTACTCTCAAACATTGACACGTTTACGCACAGCGCGTAGTCAGAAATTAACCTAGCAACACAAACTATGTAGCAACGTGATAGCAAGACTCGTATCACAGAGAGACCGTATCATGTACTAATCAAATGTTGTTAGATTATGAAAAAGCCCTTGTTATTAGGCTAGATTAACAACTACTTGACAGATTTAAGTGAGAATTATTAAAGACAAAACTAGGTTGTAAACACCATCCAAGTTTAACAAAAATTAGAAATAAATATTAAAACGAAAACATAAACTTACTGAGGTGATATACTTTGAAAAAAAATTAGTCGTGATTATGAATTAGTGAAGAACCGAGAACACGACGCACGAAGAACACGAAGAAAAAAGCGAACGCTAGAACACCAAGAACATTGAAACAGTCAACTTTGATTAATAATTGAGAGTATATAAGCTGATTACGACTACTACTAAGAAACACAACAAATTAGAGTAATATGAGATAGCTTAGTTTAAATTAACACTCATGTGGACTTTCACCTAATTTTAGTGACTCGGGCATATGTCCCTAAGTCAACAGAGCTACGCCTGTAAAGGACACTGACAGTAACAACACACCACGTCCAACCAAGTGGTGGCATAGCAAGCAGTGTGGTCGACATTGACTAGAAGTAGAGCACAAACCGCAGCCACGGCTGGCGCAACATTACTGGGGTGGACATGCCGATCGAAAAAAATTGAAAATTGGCAAAACCTTTCTGCTCGTTTTGTCCGAATTTTAGATTTCAAACTACGTTGGAAGCTTTGAAGAAAATTCCATTCCAATGAATCACGTGTCATACTTAATGTGTTATCAAAAGTTAATGACTGTTTGAATCCAGGTAGACACCAAATGCGAATTCTGCATGAAGGTGCCTCACTGAAGCTGAGAATAAGTTCTTCGTTATTTGCTGAATCAGCCTTAAGGATATCATTGGAAAATCTTGAAAATCTATCATCCTATCCAATTTTGAATTCACATCCAAAATCGTTCCTGATGTATTTGAATTATATTAATGAGCCTAACCTGTGAACCCGATAATGTCGCGCAAGTTCTTCCAACAGTTAAAGCTCCAATGCTAACTAAACTAACCGAAAAACTAATGAAAAATGTGCTTATAAATAAAGCATAAATATCGTATATCAGTCATAGAGGATGGTTGTACTTTTGTCCCACGTTGCTTATCGCACATYGGAAAAATAACCAAGTGCTACCTCATCAAATCCTATAAAAAGGGAGTTGGTGAGCCAATTCCAGGTATCTAACTCTGAACCCACCGAGTACAGTCTAGTGCCTATATCTAGCTTGCTCGACCTTCAGTTTAGAAAAGTCTCCTTGCTGACTTAAGCATYGGARCGGCTTTTCCCGGATATCCCCCGGGTTAGTCACCTTTGCTTGTTTTGTAGGTTAGCCGGTGGAGACCAGTGTCCATTCTTAGGACGTTGACGGAAGACACGTACGTGCCATCTGTCATCCCCAGTCATTATTTTCACCCTACTATTCATTGTTTTCTTTGTAAGTTCCCTGAACAGGAACAAAAACAAAATAATAGCTAATAAGAAAATCATCACCATCAAAAATCAAAGATTTACCACAATCACCATCATCATCATCGATCTCCACTTTCATCATCATCATCTCTGATATTCACCATTTATCACCTTCGACTTCATCATCATAACATTTGTCATCATCCCCAATCAAGATTATATTGAAATTAGATGGTGATAATTTCATTTGCATCGTATTTTTATTAGGATTTTTTTATGCTGAATTTTTATTAGAATTTGATTACAAAGATTCATGGAAATTTGATGAAATGAAGATGATGTTGGTGTGAGAGGGCTAGAGGAGTGAGAAAAAGGCAGGGGAAGATAACTAGATAAGTATATATGTATTTATATCATATATCATATAGGTGAATCAATCAGGTGAAGGTGGGGTAGCTGATTTTATTATTTTTAATTAATTAACTATTAGTAATGACATGGAATTAGATTACCATTGGCAACCTGACGTGCATTATTGCACCATATGATGTCATTCTCCGCCCTAGCCTTTTATGCTTCACTCATTATCGTGCGTTTTCAGTCGATTTTCCCTTCATTCTCGCATGTCACCAAATTTCGGATTGTGTATTTGGGTGTTTCCAGCTATTTTGAGGTAAAATTTGAAACAAGTGCTTTGATATTTTGCATGAGATGATTGCAGGTCCTTGCTGATATATTCCGGAGGTCAAGCATTCGGCCCGAGCTCGAAGGGTTTGAGGCTTGAAAAGTAAAGCAAATGCAACAACATGAGCTCAAGGCCGCCCAAGCGCCCGCTCTCTGATCTCCGCTTACCGCTCGTGAGCAGTCAGGAGGCGAGAAAGTTTCAGAGCGATTCGAGCCGTCCTGCTCTGAGTTCCTCTGTGAGCTCGCCTCAGTTACCAATGGAAAGCAGAATAGCTCTGGAAAAGCATCAGAGCGGCCGCTCTAACATGGAGCTCCACTCCAGGTGACCCAGGAGCGTCGCTCCTGTCTTAGGAGCGTCTGCTCCTCCTTTGTGGCAGCTTGGTTGTTTGTCGTATTGGGGAGACGTCCGCGTCTACCTAACCCAGAGCGGTCCGCTCCCTCTTTGGCGGCGTCATTTACTCCCGTTATATTTCTCTTCTCTGCTCATAATATAGAATACCTGACTTTCTAGGTTAAGAGACATTAACTGCACAAAAAATTTTGATTCTCAATTCAGTAGAGAGAAGAACATAATTGGTTTTGGCTTCGTAACATCATCACAATCTTTCCTTCATTTGCTAGTAATTCATCTATTCAAGTCGTTCTAATTTTTGGTTCTAACCATCTCATTTCCCTCTTTACTTTTCTTTGTCGGTTTCTATTTTGCTTTTAATTAGTATAGTTTGTATCTAGTTTCCATCTCTTTGATCTTAGTTTGAGTGTAAAGTTTGAATCTTTAAATAGTTTTTGCTATCTGTTACTTTCTCGTATCATCCATGTCTATTCAGTTTCTCCATGCTTTATGTTTTGCTATTTATCTTTGCGTCTTTCACTATATGAGTAATCTCGACTCTCCTAGGCTAGGCTTCTAGCTGGGGAGGGAAAGATATGGCATTTGATGATTGAGTTGGAGTGATTGATTGTTTTGCTTGAGAAATTTGTGTGATGCTTGCCCTCTAGCATTTGTTTTTTTGGTTTGGCTAGAATAGAGTTTGGCCACTTCTATTGATAGGACTTGGACTAACCCAAGTGTGGTGAGAAATGCTAACATGAGGTTAGAAGACATCTGCTAGTGGGGATTAGAGTGAACCGAACCGGGTTGTAAGTGAGGTAGAGAATGAGAGATCTAGTTTGCCAAACTAATCGACCCTATAGTGTTTGGCTTGGTCTAAGTTGAGCTATTGTGTATTAGGTGGGCTGAGAAAATCTAAGCCTCTATCACATCTAGCGTCCTTGCTTGAAACGATTACTCGTGCTTGATTTGATCGCCATCCTTGGTTAATTGGATTGTCATGCTTTCTTCCCCTTCCCCTAGTGTCTTTTATTATTTGGTTTCACATGTTTTATGGCTGTTGATATTAGATTTGTTCTCGACCGATTAGATTTTCTTCTTATTCTCAAATCAAAAACCTCCCCTTTCATTCAATGACTTAGGCTAAGTAATCCCATGTTCCTTGTGGTTCGACCCCTACTTTCAATACTACTTGTTAGATAGAATAGGGATAATTAAGTCTTGACCGATTTAGAAAGTAACGACCTCTAAGTTCCGTATCAGCAACCAAACACACATTTTGTATTTCCTGTGAATTTAGCAAGGGAATTTACTTCCCATGAATTTACAATTCCCGTAGTAATTTAATTCCCACGTTAACCAAACGAATCCCGAGTCTACCCACAATTGAAAGGTATTTATTCTTCCACCCAACAAGCCTACATTCAACCTTCTCAAATAGATATGTGAAAGTCTCCTTAGTAACTCTGCTAGTAAGGATGGACATTCCCAAGTAGGACCCAAAATCATCGGTTTTCTTCATGCAATGAATAATGCTTTACAAATCTCACTACAAGTCTCACGCTCAACTTTTTTGTGAAATAAAACTTGAGATTTTTTAACACTCACCTTCTAAACCAAGACATTACAAAAATGCTGCAAGCACTCCCAAAYGACAGAGGTGCAAATGCTAAGAACCATATCTTTTCACCATTTTGGTCCAAGAATCATAAAATCTCTTCAAGATAAGAATGAAAAAACCGATATCGTGGGTGTTCATAGACTTCTTAGAAGCAAGATCCTTTAAAATAAAGGACCTTTTCTCACTTCATAATATACTTCTTCGTTTCTTAAAGAATGCATCAGTTTCTTTAAAAGGAAGTTTTACAAAGGATGTACGAAGTACCACTCTATTTTTACTCATTTTTTGGATTGGGGGGATTGCATAATACTCATAAATACTCTATTAAAATATTCAAAAAATGTCCCTTTAATCTCTCCTTTTTGTGGGGACCGCATAATTTTTCTCCACTTACTCTATTAAAATATTCATCAATACTCTTTAATCTTTTTTAGGAACTATCTAAAATTTTCCTACCTAATCAATTCTACTAAATTTTGCCTCGATTTTTGAAATTTCTCGATCAAGTGGCGCATCTTTCAAGGAGGAAGTAGTTGGATTAGGTTTCCATACATACCCAAATAAAAACTGAAAACCATACCAGGCCCACGAATCATTCTGATAAAAAAAAATAAGGAAAAATTGAGGATAAATACCTAGTTTCGAGGCCATTTTGAAAATAAATACCTAGATTCAAATTTATTTTACTTAAATACCTAGATTCGTCGAAAAATTTAAAAATCGATACCTACTAACGGATGAAGTAACAGAACTGCTCAACRAAATTACCAAACTGCCCCTTTCTTTTCTTTTTTTTTTTACCTTAAACACTCTCCTTCTCTCTCACATAACACGACACCCCTCTTTCCTCCCTTTCTCCTCCCTTTCTCCTCTTAAACCAGCAACAACTTCAACACCATCAACATCATCATCATCAACAACATCATCAACATCATCAACATCATCATCATCATCATCATCATCATCATCATCATCATCATCATCCCTCATCAACATCATCACCGTCGTCGTCGCCTCCCTCCTCTAGGAAAAAAGTAAATTCCTATTTTTGAGGCTCTGATACAAGTTGTAATAAAAAGTAAGTTGTATGTAATAGTAATAGGTGCTACGTGTTCTTATAAATGCATGTAATAGTACATGCATGTAATAGGATAGTGTTTGCATGTAATAGTRCATGCATGTAATAGTGTTTGCATGTAGTCTTTGTAGTTTAAGTGTTCGCATGTAATAGTACATGCATCTAATAGTGTTATTTACATGTAGTTTTTTGTAGTTTATGTGTTTGCATGTAATAGTACATGCATGTCATGTAATGTAGTACGTGTGAGTATGTAAGTGTAGTAGTAAGTAGGTGAGCTCTGCAAAGATTATTTCATCACTTGTCACACATATTGACTTTAAAAGTC
>SNQN01001460.1:0-12663 GCA_008642245.1 Bassia scoparia
TGAGTATTAGCAATTAAAAAACTAAAAGAGATACAACAGTCAAAGCATATAGGAATTATTACTCTAATAATAATTGTAAGTTCGAATGATGTTGTTTCATTAAAGATATTCACTATTATTAAGCAGGGAGCTTATTGTTGTCCCCCCTATAAATACCTTTTACCCCTATTAGCTTTTTAAGTAAAAATATTTATTTAAACTTTACACTTCTTTCTAATCGCTATGTATAACTCTTAAAACTATCTAATCAATCAACAAGAAAATTATTTGAATTTCCATCAATATAAATATCATTCTCTCATTTGTTGAAATTGAATCCCTTTAATTAATTCATTGCTAATCAACCTTGCGCACTCTAAATTCTAATCTCTTAACTTTTATAGAAAAATTCAATTAAAAATTCCCACCTAGATTATCAACAAATTAATCTTAATCATCATTACCATTTCAGGATTGCCTAATACTTAAGTCTAATAATATAATTATTTTTTATCATTTTGTCAATTATATGAAAATAATACTTTATTTTATATAATAATTATACAAATGGATCTTATAAAACATAAATTTGTCTTCACTTGTGAGTATAAATAGTCATTGGTGTCTTCTGATTTTGTATATATACAATCAAAAAATTTTCATCTCTTTTTTCATCCTAATGCTCATCTTGCGTATTTAGTGGGCTTGATTTTTTATAATTATTTTATTGTGTTTTTTTCGAACTCCTTCTTGTCTCAATAGTCAAGTTTTACCAAGTATTTATTGTAATTTGTTAGAAATTTTCTTTCATCTTTGTATTTTTGTTTCTACCTTACGTTTATTATCAATTTATTGTTGTGATTTCTTGATGTGTTGTTAACTTATAATATGTATGTTTCCCTATGCTAATTTAAGTAAATTTATGTTCAAAAATTTTAACATTGACAAACTTTTAAAAAGCAAAGACATAAATCAAACCGATCATAAAATTAAATTGACTAGCCGATAATGAATTGACACCAAAAATAATGATTGACACCCAAAAGCACTTGACCAAGTGACTGCCTCTATTCTTTGAAACTGAATATAGTAAGCTACTAGGGAAATAAGTGGCTATTCTCTGAAACAGTCTTCATAAGATATAAGTATAGGTGTTACTTCTGGGTGGGAAATAAGATAGAGTGGCACGTGAGCGAAGCATTTTTACAGCGACTGACATAGAAAACTAACTGAACGCATAATCTTCATTGATGTCTCGAAAGACACCTTACCATATAATAGTGAACAGGTAAATTGTGGTTCCCCAAACTAACTGAATTTTCTCACTGTCAGGTCTACATGTTTATAAGCTTTAGTCGCCAGTACACTACATAAGTTTTTGATAATTTCCAACAAACAATAGTAAGTCTAAAGGCAAAAGTCCAATATAAGACTTACACGTCCAAACCCAGTGTGAAGGTAATCCGTTCTGCAAACGTTACCCTGATGCCAAAGATCTGCAATCAAATATTGATGTTAAGGTAAACAAGCATATTACAATCAACATAGTACACCGATGACCATTTCCTCATTTGCCAAGTTTGTTCGTCTAAGCTCAAAATTAGTACACACCTCTCATGCTTTTATCTCTAATCTCATATATAGACTATGGCACTAATTATGCGATGCATTCGTTGCATCCTGCAGTCTGTTAGGCACTTTTTCAAGTCCACAAGACCATGAAAATACCGGCGACAATAAACACATATCTTAGAAGCCCTCGCTCTTGGATCGTGCCATATTTATTGCCATTAGAGAAACCAAAGTCTTGTATTTTTAATTTTCAATTTTTCAAGTCACGTTTACAACATTAACTGGTAACCATGATTTGCACTTTCTGTTTGATTAATTTCAGATTAATCTTTTGGGTATTGACAATATCAGAATTAATTGCTGAATGATTAAAATATTATTAGGAAATGAAATATCCCTCATCTTTTGCGGTGTCTTCCCTTATTAATCCACGTGAAGTAAATTTTATTAATCAACTTTATACTAATACTTTTCTCATATTGGGTCATTCTTAAAGATTGCGGATTAATAAGATGGTTATAAATTTTTGATTAACTGTTGACTTATGTTATAGTTTGAACTTATAACAATAATTAAAGCTCTATAATAACAACTAAGCAATTATAAAAAAGGAAACACCCCCGACCACGATGTCTGCCATCTACCTCTCGCAAATTATTCACCCTACCACCTCGCACACTCACGCTGACCACAAACAGCCACCTGGACAACAAATCGACCCCCACTACCCTTGCACAATAATCACCTCTGGCCCACCACCATCACTTTAGTAGTCGCACAACCACTGCTGCCACCCTCTAACATTCACACTGCACCCGCTGCAACCCTCACTTAATCGCACACAACCGCCATCACTCTCACACACTCGCACAACCCATTGCCACCCTAGCACACTCACGCCGCAACCCTCTCTTAATCAATCGTACACAACCGCCATCACTCTCACACACTCACACAACCCACTACCACCCTCGCACACTCACGCCGTATCCCTCTCTCAATCGCACCAAACCGCCATCACAAAATATATTCTCATAGGTTAACCTTGATCAAACATCCAAAAAGCTGGAATTACCTTGCAACGTTAGTTCGTGGGAGGGAGCAGCAGCGGCAGTGGCAGGGCGCGCGGCGGCAGGGCACGGTAGCGCAGCGGCAGAGCAGTGGCAAGGCGAGGCAGCGCAGGGCAGCGGCAGGGCGTAGCAGTTGATTTTGATGATCTGAGAAGATGAATACGTGTGAGCAGTTAATTTTGATGATTTTGATGAATGCGTTTGGTTGTTGGTGAATGCGTGAATGATGGAGGAATAGGTCATGTGTGAATGGAGGAATAGGTCATACGTGAGATGGTGAAAGAGGGAGGTTGAGTTTGCTAATTCATAAAATTAAAATGAAAATTAAAGTGTATAATATGCATGTGAGCCCTAATTGACTAATTCTATAGGTAACCAACAAAGTAATATTGGTTACATATAATTGGTTTAATAAATCTAAAATGAATTATTTGTAACTCATAAGTTTTTTTATAGTTACTTAAAAATTTATTTGTAACCAACATTAATGTGATGGTTACAAATAATACATATATGTAACCAACTTTTTAAATGTTGGTTACAAAAAAGTAATAGGTAACCAGCAATGAGCATGATGGTTATAAATAAGGGGTTACTTATAACAATTTTTCCACTAGTGGTACTATAGTTCTCCCCCTTGATTCCCCTAAGACCTCTTTGGCTACTCTTAGGAAACAATCTTRATTTTTGACCAAGTTGCATCTGGGTCTACCTCTCTAACCCAATTAGCCTCGTTGGTCACTTTTTCGGTGAAAACCTTAGCATTTGCATCCTTTAAGGTCCACCATCTTATCTTTGGCTCCCCTTGACTACGCTTCTTTTTCGRACTTTCTTTCAATCGGATAGCAGTCATCACTAAGAGTATATGTTGGGTAACAACACTCTCTTCTGGGATGACCTTGCAGTTTATACAACTTTGTCTATCCGCCCTCCTTGTAAGCAYAAAATCTATTTGAGTTGCATTTACACCGCTCCYAAAAGTTATCAGGTGGGAATTGTGCTTTATAAAGCAAGTATTAGCCAAAATTAAATCATAAGATTGAACAAAATTCAAAATGATCTCTCCATAGGCGTCTCATTGCCCACACCCAAAATCTCCATAAACACTCTCAAAGCCATCCCGCCTTACCCCAACATGTCCATTCAAGTAACCACCAATTTATAACCTCGCTGAGGGCGGAACACCTTGTACCACCTCATCAAAGTCTTCCCAAAATTATCGCTTCTCTTRTGCACTGAAACCAACTTAAGGCGCATAAGTACTAATAACATTAACAATCTCTGTACCACATAAGAACTTCACCTTTATCAACCCATCAATCTTCTTATAGGTCCTGATTACCTCTTGCACTKACCTTTCATCAAGGATCACACCGACTCCATTCTTAACTCGGTCTCTAGGAACCTTGTCCTGGCTGATGTACCACACCTTATACCCCATGAACAACCCTCGAGCTCCTTCTCCAGTCCACATTACCTCTTGGAGGTATAAGATGTTTAAGCGTCTTCTCTTCATTACCTCCACTGTACCACTTCTGTTGATTTTCCAGTTAAAGACCCCACATTCTAAGAACCAACTCGCACACTTGTAGAATCCTTCCTCTTTCACTCTCTCACCCCCCCCCCCCATACTTTTTCCATTTAACACCACATGTGGACGATGTGGCACGTTGCTTTGGGCGACAACCTAACAACCCTTTCATATTTATCACTATACCCGGGTTTGGGAAGTGCAACGCATCACTAAGTAGGGGACGCCCCAATTGCCCGCCCTTGCTCATTTGACACCACATTCGGGCGATGTAGCGCGTCGCTTCAAGGCAACGACCTAGCAACCCTTGCAAATTTATCACTATACCCGGGTTTGAGAAGTGTAACGCATCGCTAAGTAGGGAACGCCCCCACGAAATTTTCATTTTGGTTCATGTCATAAGATGTGACAAATTGCTGTCACCGGCCTACCGCAACCCTCCTCCTTTATCTAGGCTAAGGACTGACAGTAGGAAACCCAATGGCGGAGTTMACTATCCCCAACAATAAGGGGTTTGAAAATCAAACCTTACAACTCACACAAAAACCCCATGATGAACCTATAGCTCATCATTTAATGACATTTTAATTGCAGACAATTGATTCACCAAATCTTGAAAATCATTCAAGTGTACTATTATGCTATTAGCATCTTTATATTTCGACTTCGTTCCCAAGTTTTCTTATTAATTATGATAGAGTTAAGATCTGAAATGTTTACAATTCAACTTTAAAAATTAGAGAGAGTATAACACTATAATAATTTTTAATATCATTAGTTTTTTAGGGTGGGCCACACAGTTACAACTAAAAAATAATACTACATAACTTATTTTGCATTTATGCTTGGTTACTTGAGAGTTTTGACTTCTAATCAATATGAGATGTCTACATCTTATACTTTTTATTTGTCTCCTTAAGTCACGTTGTGTTTAGATAGAATCAAAGATTTGAATAGAACAAAAGACAAAAGGAAGTGAGGAAAGAGAAGGAAAATAAGAGATCAATTTCCCCTCCTCATCTGTTAAGTAACATCCCTTCAACATTGAAGAGATTTGTAAGAAAAATGAARCTCACGTTACCGTTTCCATTCTTCTCTGCTAATATTCTCCTTTTGTTTTTTTCTTCTTTGACATCTATACACAACATTAAGCGTAATGGTATATATGTTGTCATAATGTTTGGAGGAACCAGGAAGAGATGGTGGAGCTAGGAGGGTAGTAGAAAGGGACGGTGGGGGTTTGGAGGAGCGAATGGGATAAATGTAGAGGAGCTACATAGTGTTGCTCCATTGGGTGTGGTTTTTTTGGTGACATTGTTGGGATGATGAAGAATAGAAAAGGGTAGTTGAATTTGTATTTAACCAAGGTTACAAACAAAAATCCACATTATTTAAGAAAAATTGAGCATACTTGATGACAAATAACCTATTAAAGTCAATTTTTGGGAAATGAAAAAAAACAAGTCATGTTTTGGATTTCAAAAAACATAAGATTACTTCACAATAGAAAAACGCAAAAATACAAGGTTGTCAATGAAAATCTCTGTGATTTGTTTTGTTAATTAATTACGTCTTTTGTATACTTTGTCTTCTTTAATGCTATTCAAAGTCCATAACAACTTAAATTAAAGTCCACTTTTCAAGCAAACTTTATTCCGTAAATGCTCCTCCTCCCTTGCTTACCTCACTCTTTCTCTCACTTGAATCCATGTACCAACACGGACCACTGTTTCAACCACCGTATTTCACACATTACCGACATTAGTCGTCGGAATTTTCGACGATGCACACCGAAAAAAGTCCGTAGTTGGATATATAAAAATGTCGCCTGAAAATTGCAAGCCAGGCCATGGCTTTGGCGCTTGTTCCATGGTGTTGGCGCCTGAGCCAGGCGCCAAAGCCATGATCTCGCTTGCAATTCTCAGGCGTCATTTCATAATGGTACATGGAGTCAAAAGAAAGGGAAGTAAAACAGGGGCAATTACCAAAATTTACTTGAAAAGTGAACCTTATTTTAAATTATATTATGGACTTCGATTAACATTTCTCAATCAAAAAACTTTCAACATCTCTCTTTCTCTTTCATTCCTTGATGTGTGTGTATATATGAACAAAAGGAATACATAATGAAGACAAAATAAATTTGATTTCCTATTAACATATTAAAAATGTTTCAATCATACAACAATGTGTAAAAAAATATCTTATGATTCTTTTATAGGTGTAAATTGAATAAGTCATGACTCATGAGTACAATATAAATACATAAATGAAAAGGAGTTTCCAACTTGTGACCTATTGTACTCCTGTCTCTTATACACATCTATTCTTTTATAGGTGTAAATTGAATAAGTCATGACTCATGAGTACAATATAAATACATAAATGAAAAGGAGTTTCCAACTTGTGACCTATTGTACTCCGTACACAAATCCTCAATCTTAACAATTACGCCAAGATATCATAGGTAACTTTTCAAAGTTACTAATAAGCATGATCGAGTAACCTTACAATGGATAATGTGACTTCGCCATGGTGCTCAAATCTCCACCTTGACGACCTTATTGTAATAGAGCCCTAGGAAAATAAATATCAAACGTTGTTGATGGTCCCAATCTTCAACAAAACAAATAATTGTATGAACAACAATTATTTAATTTCAATATCAGAAAGCAATGAATGTATATTCATCACAAGGCCAACCATCACAATCCAAACGAACATATCAAAAATACCATTATTAACCTCCTTTGACCAAGTGCTACTACTGCCCCTCGTAATCCAACTCTCGAGATATGTTACTAGGCCATAGTTTATCCGATGATCGTTCACCTATGTCGTCACTCTGCGCACGCCGGTTCAGTGGTGATTTAGTCGGCGATTTCATAGATTTTAATAAAGCCCTTGGACTTCTCATGACCCCTACTAAATTATTGGTCCCGTTATTGTTATTGTTATTGTTATTGCTATTGTTATTATTATTGCTGCATTCGGCAATATTTCCAAATGAACCGGACCGGGAAATAAAAGGCGGGCTCATAGTAAACCGCCATCGATCCGTTTTATTAGATGATGTAGCACCACTCACACTCCTAGCCCGGTACGCGATCCGAGGACTAACCATAGAGCTTGAATTCCCAACAAAACCATTCAAATCATTGACATTTACCAATTTGTTACGTACCTCATCTGGCAACCTTAGAGTGAACCTTTCACAATTATCGACTAATGAATGTCCCGTTGAATGTGACCTTTGAAAATTACCTCTAAGCTCAACCACACGATTACTCTTGTGCACTTGCGTTGGACTTTTGCTCGAGATTTCTGGCAAGTCGTCTTCTAGCCGTAGGATCACATCACCACGATCATTAGGCTGCACCACTTGATCTTGATCCGACGGCTGTAATTCTTCCAAGGGTCTTTGCTGGATTACATGTGCAACAACCGATTCGTCAGGAGTTTTATCGACTTGAATTTCCAGATTTGCCCTGCACACAGGACACGTGGCGTGGGAGGTGAACCAAGGGCTGATGCAGTCAGGGTGGAACACGTGGCTGCACGTGGGTAACAGCCGCAGCAGATCTTGGTCAACGAATTCGTTTATGCAAATCGCGCACTCTAACGGCGTCGTTTTGCTAGTGAGGTGGAGTTTGACTTCGGAATACGAGAAAGTTGGGAATGTAGCCAGTATCGCAGGGTCAAGACCCCGCAGATTATCCCTCCTCCTTATACCACCCCCATCTCCTGTATTGTGGTTCGCTCCAAATACATAGGAGCGTACACAAGTAATACAGTGCCGGATGTAGCAAACGCTAAATCCGGCCGTGAAGACAACTACGATGATTATGATCACGAAGGTGGGCAGTGGTGAGCCGTAGTTGTCGTTTGAGCTTGATGATTGAGCTTTGACGGCGAGATTAAGGGAAAGCAATAAGGTGATTAATAAGGCTAATGAACGACAATGATAATGGAATAATTGGTAAGGCATGCCACGCAAACTTGTATTTGGGTTGAGAAATGAGCGAGTAATATAGGAGAGCTTTGTGTAATTGTGTTAGTGAGAATGTGAGATGAGAGGTTTTGAGATTGGGGAAAGAAGACTGTTAAGAACAATAGTTGTTAGCTGTTAGTTACAATAATCTGACCTCTTTTTTTTCAATTTTTAAAACTGTTATATAGTTTAATTGACAAAAAAATCGAGGAAGCTACCTGTTCCACTCTCGRGTATTTCGTATGATTCTAAATTGACCACCTTATCTAAATTATTCTATTGCATGAAAGTGCCATCTATCACTTTCAAATAATTTTTTGATATGACTCTTTCAAATATGTTACATGAAAGTATGAAGTTTTGATACAATGTAGAACTTAATTAATTACAGTGTTTAGGATGTATTTGGCTCGTAATGTGTCTATATAAGCTTTTCTCTAATTGGTACAATTATAAAACAATACTTTTGAAATATACATGAATATGTCAAATCTCTATAATATAAGGGAAGGGGGAGGTCGTGGTGATTAGGGGTGTTCAAATCGAATTATCCGATCCGATCCGATCCGATTCGAAAATCCGGATATCCGAAATTTTCGGATCGGGGAAATACCGATCCGAAATATTCGAACTATTATTTTCCGATTCGAATCCGATCCGATATCCGAAATTTTTGATTGAATCTCCGAAATTTTGGATCAGATCACGGATCGAATGTATATATTTTTAACTAATTTTCTTTTACTTTCCCATATTAACTTATTTTTTAATAAACAAATCGGATATTTCGGATATCCGAAAGTGCAAAAATTCCGATCCGAAAATTTTCGGATATTTGATCTGAAATATCCGAAACCTTAAAAACCAGATCGCATATCCGATTTTTCGGATCGGATCAAGCGGATCACGGATCGGATATTTTTTAACACCCCTAGTGGTGATGTCCCTTGAAATTACGACCCTACACCCTTCCCTTTGGGAAATTACATGAAGATGTCATCAAGCAAAAGGAATAAGTCCACGACAATTTAAATCAATTGCTTTATATATCACAAACCAAAAAATCAATTAAAAGCAAGAATTGGGAAAAATTTATTACAGAAATCAAGAAATTACATATTAATTTCAAAAATTGCTTTTTATATGTTACATTACATAATAATCCTAATTCTACCACAGAATTTAATTGCTCATTATGAAAATTTGTCAAACTCATGCAATTATGCTCACAAATCCCAAAACCAATTACAAACTAATCAGCAATTCCAAACCAAAACTGAGATTTTTACACTTCTCCAATTGTCAACATCCTTCATTTGCGACATCTTTGCATAATACTTCAACAAGGTACATGTATCGACCTTTAATCTTCTACTTAAAGCATATTCATTTTGCAGCAAGTTCGTCTTATGATTATTATTTACATCACAGTTAGGGCTATACAGAGTTTGGTCTAGACCGTAATCAAACCGGACCAAACCGCATTTTAACGGTTTGGTTTGGTTTATGGTTTATAAATTTGCGGTTGTGTTTATGTTTTTTGTTAATACGGTTTACGGTTTGGTTTGGTTTTAAAATTTATAAACCAAACAAACCGCAAACCAGTAAACCGTATTTTAATATTTTATAATTTTTAAATAAAATTTAATTATTTTTAGATATATAAAATTTAAAGAAAGAAAATAAAAAAAATATACGGTTAAAAGTTAGATTTAGGTTTAATATTTATTATTAGTGGTCAATTTATTTAATATTTATTATGTGGTAGCACTTGATGTTATTTTAATGTAATATAATTTGATTTTATTTAATGTAATATATTTTAATTCGTTTGTTTCAATCCCTTAAATTTAATTATAAGTTAATCAAGTATATTTAACATTTTTGGGAAAAAAAGTTTCTACTTGTTATAACCGCAAACCAAACCGCACCAAACCGATTACTCCGCATGAATATTTCAAATTAAAACTATTACTCACCACTCCTTACGTGATACTCCCTCGATTTTAATATTATGTGCATTTACTACTATTTAGGAGAAAAACTAAGAATATATGTACGTATTATAATGTGAGGGGTTCAAAAAGTATGAGAGAGTGTGTGTAAAAGGGGGGAAAGTAATGGAGAGACTGGGTAAAAGTAAGGGAATGTGTGGTTAAAAGTAGCAAAAGTGGTGTCCCAAAATGGAATAAAGCACAATGCATAGAACATGAAAATCATCCAAAGAGGAATTGCACAAAACATTAAAAATCATCAAATGATCGGAGGAAATTGCACAAGCATTTAAAATCATTCAATGATGATCTGAGAAAATTGTACAGATATTAAAAATCGGAAGGTAAGCTAATTTCACAATATTACTTTGAACTACTCCATATAATGGAATAATAGTAATAGGTCGTATTGGCTAATAAGTTAGATAATCTCTATTATATAAGGAAGTGGAGAGTGAACCGTAGTGGTGGTGTCCCCCGAAATGACCTTAATCCCTCCCCTTGGCAAACTACAAAAAGATGCCATCAACTAGAAGCACGACACTTCGCAAGTGTAGCGTGTCCCGTGTCGGACCGTGTCGGAAACGACACTCCTCGGCACGCGTAATCCGTGTCCGACACACAAAAGGACGTGTCCAATTTTTTATTATATTATTGGACACACGGACACAGATAGGAAACGTGATGACACGTGTCGGACACGTTTTCGAGAAAGACTTGTTCTTCTCTATTCTAATTAAAACCTAACCTCGTTATATTCATTTTCTCCTACAAATACTCATTATATTACCCAAACCAATAAAATGTTCTTTCTCTCCTCTTTTAGGTGCTCCAAGAACTCTCTTCTCTCTTGTCATTACATCGCTCTTACTAATCGTCGATCGCTTACTTATTTCATTATTTGAATGATTTTTTTGATTCTTTGATTTTGTTTCACTTAATTAAACATTTTTATCGTGTACATACTACTTATTCAATTTTATATGAAGAGTGATATTGTTAAGAGTGTTTGATTTACCTATATTAATGTGCAAGCTTGTAAATATTTTCAATTTGAATAATTTATATGTTACATTCCCGTGTTCCACGTGTCCGCTATGTTTTAAGTTGACGTTTTCCCGTACCCTGTGTCGTGTCACGTACCAGTATCGTTTTGAATGCAACTAGGCCATCAACACAAAATAGACTTTGAGAATTCAAATCAGTTGCTAAAATAAACACCACAAGAGAATACAATTATCAATGCAATAATCAAGGAATGTTTATTGCATAATAGAGAATTGGATATTAAGAATAAATTGCTCATTATACCATACATACATCAAATAATTCTACTCCTACTCACATTCAATACTCATTATAATGAAAATTGTATACTAAAAGCACTTACATTCAAAAAACGCAAATCAATATAAACTAATTAAAACTAAGAATTATGATTCTCGGATTGTCATCATCCTCATTACGACATTTTGCATAACTTCAACAAGGTACATGTATCAGCCTCTCATGTTTTGTTAATGATTTTATTCATCATATCTTTGCAAGTTCATCTTATGTGTTTGAACTGAATTCATTGAAGTTATTTAAGATATTTTCTTTCACGAGTTAAAAAAGAAAAAGGTTTTTCAGTATTCACGAGTAAAACAAAAAAAAAAATCATATCAGTTTCAAAAACCAAAACAACAAATTAATATAAAAAACAAAATAAATATATAGATCTTTAATGAATAAAATTTTGAAAATTTTAATTAACTTTTGTATTATTAGTTACAAAAAACAAAGAATTAACAACTTCCTATTTCTAAATGCTTTTCATACATTATAAATATTTTTCTTAAACTCGATTTCTGTAGTCTTTAACACGTAGATACATCACGAGTAAAAAATTTGGAAAATTTAACAATTTTTTTAAAAAAAACAATGAATGACAATGATACAATTCGTTGTGATGACAAATTTTGGAATTAAAAAAAAAACAATTAAAAACAATGATTGCCAATGAATAAATTGAGATTTTTAATACTCAATTTTAGTTGGTTTTTTTCCAATGATTTTTGCTTATTACATGTAGTTTTTTATTGATCTAAGATATTATTGAAGTATGAACAAAACTAATACTCCGTATTCAATTTTAAAAACAATGAATGAAATTATTAAGAACATTTTTAAAGAAAATCAACAAAATTAATATGGCTAAAAGTAACAACAAAATAATAAAGATACAATCTTTACTCAAGAATCAAAAATTAATATTCATCTTAAAAAAATTGAATAATAATGAGTCTAGAACAATTTTAAAAAATAACAAAATTACTATGCTAAAAAATACAATAAATTTAAGATCTTTAGTCGAAAAAATATGCTACAGAAAAATTGTGAAAAAATAGTCGAAAAAATATCAAAAAGTTACTCGTAACACCTTACTATTTTTAAGTGTTTCACATACATTATAATTTTTTTTCTCGAATTAGAACTCTACATATTTTAGATTGACAATTTTGTGGCAATTTTTTTTWAAAAAAA